>JASSUY010047648.1:0-22864 GCA_032466535.1 Forpus xanthops
ACCTGGCCTTGAGCACTGCAGCAATGGGGCAGCCACAGCTTCTCTGGGCACCCTGTGCCAGCGCCTCAGCACCCTCATAGTGAAGACCTTCTTCCTTATATCCAACCTGAATCTCCCCTCTTTAAGCCTAAACCCATCGCCCCTTCCCCTATCACCCCAGTCCCCGATGCATTCATTCTCCCCCTCCGGCATCCAAACCATCCCCGTTTGGGATGCACCAACCGGAACGCCGCAGGTCAGGATGTGACCGGCACGTGGCCACCGTGGGTGTGCGAGGGCCCGGCCGGCTCCTGCCCTCCACCACTCCCTTGCTCCTGAGCAGAGGCTCCGGCAGCCCCAGCACAGGGTGGGGATCGGCATGCGCTGGCACAGCCTCACTCACCAGACTGGTCCTGGCTCCTCTGCCTGCCACGCTGCTCAGCAGGAACCGGGGCAGGACCACCCCGGCCTCACCAGCATCCCTTACCCAAGCAGGGCTTTGCCCCATCGCGGTGTCACCGGGGCATGGCATTGCTATGCCTTGGTATGTCACATAAAGAGGGGCATCGCTTTTTGTTCCCCCTCGTTGCCCCCGGCACAAGGAACCAGCCCAGCGGCTCTTTTCCTGGACCAACAGGCAGGAGCTGTCTGGCAGCATTAAACCAGCA
The DNA here is from genome assembly GCA_032466535.1 of Forpus xanthops. NCBI lineage: Eukaryota > Metazoa > Chordata > Aves > Psittaciformes > Psittacidae > Forpus > Forpus xanthops. Next base: position 648 of record JASSUY010047648.1, read on the forward strand.
AAGGATGTGGGGGGGACCAAGCAGCACATACATAGGGCTCTGGATGCTCTGAGGACTGCAGATGCCACCGTCCTCACTCATCCTGGGGGTTCTTCCCATCCTAAACGGTGCCGCAGGTATCCAGGGAACATCAGTGACATTGGCTCACTGCAATGGGTGTCCAAACCCCAGAAGATCCCCCAGGCAGTGGAAACCCCTTGTGTGCAGCTGGATCCACCCATCCCAGCTCAGGGAGCACCCATGGGTGCCCCCACTAACCAGCAGCACCAGTCAGGCCAGCTCCGGCTGCCGCCTTGCCTGGCCCTGGGAACCTCCATAAGCATCTTCCCTGCTCCCTGCAGCGGCGCTGGATTAGACAATGACCTTTGATGGTCCCTTCCATCCCAAACCACTCCATGATCCTTGTGGCAATCAGGGCAGGGCACCGGTGGGAGAACCCCAAACCCACCCCACAGAGGATGCTCAGCGCACCGCAGAGCATTTGTGGTCCACAGGGGGGGTTTAACACCATAGGGAGGGTTGGATCCAGCGCTCCATAGCCACGCACCCAAAGGGAGCAGCCGGCGACATCGCGACCGAGCTGGCACCGCCAGCACAAACCCCCCCTTCCCCACGCCATCTTTGTGCTGGGGAAGCAGCAAACCACAGCCTGGGGGGCCAGGGAATGCAATGGGGCACCCCCCACGCTGACCCTGCTGCAGGCACAGCCATCGTCCTCCCCACACATTCCAGCGGTGTGGGGCCCCCCGAGCGCGGCCGCATCCAGCCTGGCCGCCGGCCAGCGCCGCTCTCGACTCTCCTGCACGCCATCGGCAACAAAGCCCTGCCCGGCCCCACGTCCTCGGGTGTCCCCCAACCCCGGCCCCCCCATCCGGCACTGGGATCAGCGCCCACCATAGCCCTTCACCCCGGCCCTGCTGCCCCCATGGATGGATGGGAGTCCAATGGGATAACAGCGGGATGCACACACACACACACACACACACACATAGCATGGGATGCCAGGCGGGATGCTGAGCGCTGTGGTTCCCACGGTGGTTTGGGTATCGGGGGGGTCCTACAGTCACCCCCTCACCGCCAGACCCAGCTGGATGGATGGGCAAGCATCCAGCGGGATGGGAAGGTCTGGGGGGTCCTTACCTCCTGCCCTCCGGGTGGGAAAAGGATACAGCTTCACAGCTCCAGCCTTGGTGCCGATGGCCATCACGCGCAGGACGGGGTCGTAGGCCAAGGCGCTGGGCTGGCTGGGGAAGCCGTGCTCCACTGTCTGCCGGGGGGACAGGTGGGTCAGAGCCGGGACAGACACCCCAAACCCCACTTTCACCCCTATGGGTCTGATCCCACACCGGCCAGAGCTTCACCCCATGATGGAGGGCCATGAGGATGCTGCCTTGTCAAGATGCCACCAACACAGTCCTTGGGGAGGGGGACATCACTGCTCACCCAGTTCCCATCTGACACCCCAAAAAACAGCCAAACCAAGGGCTGGGGTCGATCCGAGCTTGCACCCACCACCACTTCGGGCAAGGGACCCCCACTCTAACCCCATGCCCAAGGCATGGATGCCCCAGAAGGCTGAGTGGGATGCAGCTCATCCCCACCACGACATCCCTAAGGGTCCACAGTGCTGGGTGGCAGAACCAGGAGAGCAAGACCCACCAGCAGTGGGGATGTCCCTGCCGGAGCCGTGTGCCCGCAGGCACCTTCCCAAGGAAGCCATGGCCATCCACGGCATGTCGGGGCATGCCAGCCGGGAGGCACCTGGCAATGGGGGGGACACAAGGGACACCCTATGGCGAGGACATCAGTGGGGGGAGCAGCCCTGGGGACAGCTTGGCTGAGCAGCGACGGCGCGATGGGATGATAGGGAGGCCGCCGGAGCCAGCCTGGCCGGATCCTGACCTGCTCCCTTTGTCTGGGGCACCGTCACCTCCTGGCTCCCATTCCCCTCCATAGGGATAACTTTAGGAGTGTGGAAACATCCCTGTTCCATCCAGAGGGTCCCAGTGTGGGTGGAGGGGGGTGAGTTAGTGGGTGCTTGTGGGTCTATGTGGCAGCCCCATGCAGCAGCACCCCATATCCCATAGGGATGCACGCTGCGCTGGAGGATGACGGCAGGAGCAGGGATGCTTTAGGCAGGACACCACTACGACAGCAAAGCCCCACGGCGCTGCCATCCCTACACCCCCATCCCCATGGGGGACCCACTGACAGTCGTCCCCCCCCATCCACAGCCCTTCCTCTCAGCCAGCAGCAGGGCTGCATCCGGCAGCCTGTGCCGGCCCCGCGCTCCCGGCCAAATCACAGCAAATCCCAGGATTGCTGGAGCTCGGGAGGAAAAACAACCACTAATGGGAGGCAGGTGGGCAGGCGGCCCCCGCGCTGGGCTGCATGGAGAGGGGCTGAGCCTGGCCCCAACCCACTGGATGCAGACCCTATAGGGAGGATGCTTGGGCGGGATGCGGATGTGGGAACATCATCCCCCCCAAAACTGAGGGGCTTTTGATGGGGTGAGCCTTGTGTCCCAGCCACGGCTTCACCCATAGCAGTGGGTTTGGGGGGAGATAGGGATGTGCTGGGATGGTGGATGCTGCTCTGACCCTGATCCCATCGTGGCACATCCCAACACATCCCAGCCCAGGGTGATCTGGGGGTGCCTCCAGAGTCCCCACCATGACTTTAGGGAAGCGTCCGATGCCAGGATGCTGCCAAAGGATGGATGGATACGGGTTGGGCTCAGCCAGGGGCTGTTGTGGTCCCAACCCCATGATGCTCCCGGGATGGGGCGCACTGAGCCCATCCACCAAGGGAAGGGTTTGGCACCTGAGGGCTCTCAGGGTCCCCCACGGGGGTTTGATGCCCCCCCAGCAGGAAACCTCCCTGGAGCCAGCGGGGAACAGAGCTCTGGGCCTCGGATATCCCTCCGGACACATCCTTGGGGTGCAAAGGGAGCCCCTGTGATCACCGCCACATCCCCCTCGCTGACATAGGGGTCCAGTCCCCCATTCCCCACCCCTGGGCGGGCTGAGGGGATGAACCCCCCCCTCCCATTGCAGCCGGGGATGCTCCGGGACACCCCGAAATGCTGCTGCCAATGAGCGAGGCTGGGAGGAACCCATAGGAAAAGGGCAGGGGATGGATACGGGGGGCGCATCCTTCTCCGGGTGCGGGAGGGGGACACCCAATTGGGGGGTGCACCCCAACAGACGAGCACCCCCCAACCACGCACTGAGGGTCCCGGTACCCACCCCGCGGGTGCATCCCCCTCGGGATACCCCCATTGCCTTCATCCCTACACCAAGGGGCTCCCGTTGCCGTCCTCCCACCCCCGACGGGAATGCTCCTATGGGAAACGGGCTCTGCCCCCCCCGATAGCTCCCGGTGCTCCCGTACCCCCCCCCCCTTCAACCGGGGGTCCAACGTCGCCGCAGCCGCAGCCCTCACCTTACTGAAAGCGAACAGATCGTGCCGGATGCGGTCCCGGTGCTGGTCGGCACCCTGCCGCCGGAACCGAAACTTCATCATGGTGGAGCACGGTGGTGGTACCGGGAGGGACGGGCGGGGCCGGTGAGCCGGTACCGGAGTGGGATATGAGGTGTATGTGTGTTGGGGGGGGGTGTTCTCCCGGTACCGGTTATAAGGATCGGTTCCCGGTGTTTAATCCGGACCCCGATCCCAATCCCGGGTCCCCCGGTGCGCGCGCGCCGAGCCCCGGGGCAGGCACCGCCGCGGCGGAGGCGGGGCATCAGAGATTGATGGACAATGGTCTCAACCAATCACAGAGCGTCTTCTCGAACGTGGGCCCGCCCACTGGCGTTCCGCATGCGTTGGCGCGGGGGGCGATGGGAGTTGTAGTTCTTTGGCCGCAGCGCCCTCCATGGGCGATTTGTGTATTGCTATTGAGGGGGGGGGTTAAGTAAATTCCCGACTTTTTCGCGTAGGAAAACAGGGATGGGACAGGAAAGGTATTCCCAAAGTGGTTATTATGGTCACAGGGCTTCCTGATCCATAGGGAGCCCTGGATTCAACGCCTATAGCTATGGGGTGCATCCGCGCCGAGAGGGACCACACTCAGCATCCTGCTGGCCCCTGCTATTGCTATCCATGCCTCATCCCCATGATTGACCCCACCATGACACAGAGAGGGGAGAACCATGCCCTGCACCCCCATTTGGGGTGAGTCAACCCAAGGTAGGGCAGGGTTTCCCCTCCCTGCTGACTAATGTCGGTCCTGGGGTGATGCTACGTTGAAGTGACACAGTTTTTGGGGTGGAAAAGGGCCTGAAAGGGGGGAGTTGAACTGATGATTTGTGATGGGATCGTAGATGGATGGATGGATCTGACCCCACTCACGGCCCCAAGGCTTGAAATCAAGCGATGGAAAGGACATAGATCAGGCAGGAGCACAGGAAGAGGAGGAGGAAGAGGATGGATAGACCCCATCCAGTCATGCTGTCCCCACTGTGGCTCCTCACATTCCTCTTGCAGGAGGAAGACACAGGGCGGGGAGGATGAAGAGCTCCATGCAAGGATGAAGCACAGGGGATGCAGCTCCCAAGGGGTGCCGAGGATATTTGGGGACCAAATACTATGGGAGCTTCAAGGGGATGGTGTTCGTATCTGCTTCCCAGCCCCTGAGGTGGGAGAACAGGAGGAGGAAGAAAAGGAAGGGGAAAGAAAGGAGAGGATGTAAAGAGGAAGGAAGGAAAAAAGGGAAGGAGGAAGGAAAGGAGTGAAGAAAGGAAAAAGGGAAGGAGGGAAGGAGAAAGGAGGAAAGAAGGAAGGAGGAATGGTGGGAAGGAGGGAAGAGGAATGGAAAGAAAGGAAGGGAGAAAGGAGGAAAGGAGGGAAGAAGGGAAAGCAAAGGAAGGGAGGAAGAAAGGAGGGAAGAAGGAAGGAGGGAAAGGAAGAAAAGGAGGGAAGGGAGGAAGAAAGGGGGGAAGGAAGGAGGAATGGAGGGAAGGAGGGGAGGGGAATGGAAGGAAAGGAGGGAAGAAGGGAAAGAGAAAGGAAGGGCATGAGGGAAGGGGGGAGGAAGAAAGAAGGAGGGAAGGGAGAAGGAAAGAGGTAAGAAGGAATGGAGGGAAGGAGGGAAAGGGAATGGAGGGAAAGGAGCAAAGGAAGGAAAGAAAGGAATAGGGAAGGGAGGCAGCAAGCCCCATCCCCACTTTCTAGGGCAGCACAGGAGGGACAGACCCCATTTGGCCGCCCCATCCCTGGGGGAGATGGAGACTCCCTTAACTTAGCAGCAGCTCCCACAGCCCCATTCCTGCTGTCGGGAAGCAGGACACGGCTCCCATCCAGCAGCACCACCGCAGAGCCCCAGCGATGCTTCCTGCTTTTATTCAGTTAATGCAGCAATCTATACAAGGGGTGGGAAAAAAAAGAACCCCAAAGTAATAACCATGAAACAGTGAAATTCCAACCCCCAACAGCCAAGAACCAAATCCTTCCCAAGAAACCAACCGGAATCCCAATGATTCCCACCCCCCCTTATCAGCCTGTACAGAAAATAATCTCTGCCCCATGTACAGCATTTCACACAGTACTTCTCGTATCTCAAACGTCTCAACTGTACAACTTTGATACAAACCCATGCTTTTTCCTAGGAAAAGCTTCCGGAAAAAAATATTGCCACTTTTCTTTTTATTTCTTGTTATTTGGAACAAAAAAGGGGAAAAAAATTTAAATTCTTTAAGGAGAAAAAACCCAACCAAAACCTAAAATTCAAAATCGGAACTTGAAGTGTGGGCAGGGAAAAGGAAGGGAGATGGGCAAAGGAAGCTGAGATGCTTCTCCACTGAGGATTTCTCCTTCCCATCGGGAAAGGGATCACTTTCTGCTGCTGGTGGGGTGCAGACCTGGGTCCCCCCAATGCCCTCCTCAATGTGTTTTGAACCACGGGGGGAGTGCTGGTACCAACAGCTTCAAAAAGCAGAGGTCAGAGCTCTCATCCCAATGGATGGTGGCTCATGGTGGTGCTGGATGACCACCCCCATGAGTGATCCCTTGGAATGAGGCAAACCTGTGGGAGTTACAGCTCTCTCCTAACATCTGGATGAGGGTTCAGCAAGTGTGGAACCAGATGTGGCAAGCCAGGCTCTGCCTGCAGCTCATCTCTTAGCGCCAGCAAACACCCCTTCCTATGGACACAGTGAGTTCATAGCACGGATGTAAGAGCTTTAGCTCCATCCCTGAGCCTCCTTGAGATAGAGGTAACAGTGACAGACCCCAATTCCTCCTGCTCTTTGCAGAACTGAGGGGATGGAACCCACCAAAGTAGGATGAATCCTTCCAAAGCAGGGACAGACCCCACTTTTGTCCCCCATCCTTAAGACAGTTCTCCTGGTCTGGGCTGTGGGTGTATGGGATCGTCACACTGAACATAGCCTTATTCCCAGTTTCGGGATGAGCAGGTTACACTAATGACACACTGTGGGTGGATGGAGAGGAGGTGAGACTGCACGACCGGACTGAACAGCTACAACAAAGCCAAAGGGGCCAGGTCTGTGCATGAGTCTGGGGAGGGCTTTTGGCTCTAAATCAGAGCTCACCACACTCCATCCTTCACACCAGACCCACGGCACCAGCCTGACCTGAAGCCCAACACAGCCAGTGACAGAGAACAGTATGGGCATCACCAGTATTAAGAGCTACAGCTTTCCAGGTAGGTTGCAGTTTGGGATCCAAACACCTGGATCCACATGGAAATGTGTTTTGAATCAGGGATTCACTCTGCTGTTGTTCAGTGCAAAAGAGTTAAAAAACGATGTTATCTACACATATACATCTGTGTCTATAGAAAATGTCTGTACAAGAGGGGAAGGTGGCCTGCCCACACGCTGGGGACACCCAGGAGATGCTACAGGTCAGACTGGTTGTGTCCCATTCCCACTCTAAGGTGTCAAGCCCCAACCACACGGGTTGAAAACACGTGAGAAGAGTGGCTGGAGTGGTGAGGAGCTCCTCTTATCCCTCCAACCATGGCTGCCAGCTCAGAGCCACTGAAGGGATGTGAGGCAGGGAGGGAGGAAGGAAAGAGGGGAGAGCTCCCAACCATAGCTGCAGGAATAGCAAAACAAGGTGGGAGAAGAAGGATACTTGCACACACACAGAGTGGATGAGGCGATGGTACCAGGCTAGAGGATGCAAGTAAGGCTGAGGAGTAAGACCTCAGGGTATCTTGTTCAGCCTTCAGTGGAGACAAAGCCAACACTGCATCCCATGGGATTCCTGCTCTGGAAAGCAGCTCCGGAAAACCAGGCTGCCTCCAGCTTCGAGCTGACACCAAGGTATGGTATCCCTGTTGCAGAGGTAGGTGTAGAACTGGGAGCTGGTGGGGAAGAGCTGGTTGTGCAGAGCCTGGAGGTGACCGCTGCCACCATCAGCATCACCCACACTGGACCTGACACCGAGGAAAGCATAGAGCACATCCAGGATGAATCCAGGAAGACAACTGGCATCGCAGGCATCCTGCTAGAGGCTCCCCAGCTCGCCAGAGATGTTTGCAGCAGCCATGAGGAGGAGAAGGGATGTGCTCCCTGCATGTGGTTTTGCTATCAGGGGAACGCCAAGCTTTCCAAAGCAGTGGATTTGCAGCCAAGAGCAAGCCTGGATTCTCTGCAGAAAGCCGGGAGGGTGAGGAACACCCCTTCAGATGCTAAATGTGGTCTGGAAATGGGCTTTTAAAGGGTTCAGAAGCAGCAGAAGCACGAACTTTCTCATCTCTGGGCAGACAACACAGGTTCTGCGCCTGTACCTCAGCATGGAGAAAACAGTGGCTGTCACCAGGAAACCAACCTGCTAACACGAGATAGGCAGTGAGAACCTCACCTATAACACTCCATAGATCAGCTCTTTGCTGGAGATGACAGTCAGCTCCTTTGTACTACTATGACCATTAGATCCAGCCTGAGCAGTGACCCCAACAACAGGAGAGCGGCAGGAGCTACAGAAGTCAGTGAGGAAGGAAAAGGACACCAAGACCCAGATGTCAGCAAACAGCACTTGGCTTCGGTGGGGTTTGGACTGGGAGCCCCTCAAGACAGCAGCAAACCGGGTTTCAAAATATATTACATCTCTTTATTGCCAAGCGTGCGGACCATCAAGTGTGAGAGGGACACGACACGAAGAGAAACTACAACTGGAAGGAGGGCAAAGCAGTCAGGATTTGAAAAGAAGACTATTCCTTACAACTGCCAATGCTTGGGTTCAAGGAATCAACCGGAGGAAGCCTCCTAAAAGTACGGTTCTAAAGATGCTGTTGGGCCCCAAAGCTTTGGAAACACACTGAGGCTTTGGTCTGGGCTAAAGCAAGCCGGGAGGGAGAGGAGGAGGAAGGCAGCAATCTAACACTAACTCCATGGGGCCCAATGCCTGGTTCTTCCCTGTAGCAAGCAGAGAACTCCCTGCCCCAGGAATACAGGCAGGAATAAAGCCAGGAGGAGGCCGGCAACCACTGCTGAATGCACTGAACTGAGGTCCAGCTTAGACCCTTGCAGTGTCCCTGCTCCCAGAGCCAGCCTTGGAGGGGACACTCTGCAGTAGAGCTGTCCGAGACCATGGCAGTGCCTGTTCCTGCTCCATCAGAGCTCATCCCTTGGGATGGGATGCTGCATCACCTCAACTCTCTCCACCTAAAGGGGCAGGGGGATGAAAGCCAGTCCCCCAGGCATGGAGAACAGCGCTTCTCAGGGGGTCCCAAGGCAAACGTCCTTCACAAGCACAGCATCTCTCCTATTCCTCTTCGCTATCCCCAGCTCTGGGAAGCAGCATGTACTCAATGTGATCACTCACTCAGCAGTCCCAGGGCTCCAATATGGACCTGGGGCCAGCCTCACTGAAGCCAGCCACGTTTCCTTCTTCCTCGAGCAAAACACACTCCTCATCAGACCAGCACTGAGAAACCAGAGCTCAAGTACATTCCTCTCGGAGAGGGCAGCACAGGGGCTGTGCGAGCCCATGCTGGCTTGGGAAAAGGGACTGGAAAGGAAACCTATGTTAAAACCGGTACTAAAGTGCAACAAAAATGTCCTAAACCCTTTGAAATCAACCGCAGCTACGAGGGGTCTGCAAAGCTTCAAACTTCCAGTTACTGTAGGGCATCCTTAAAACAAACCCAACCCCAACCAGCTCAGAGCAAACCAAGGAGCCCTTTGGTGAAGCAAACCCAAGGCCGACGCAGCTCCTGGGGTCAAACATTGTATTCAGACTGTGTGGAAAGGAGGAAAGTTAAAGCAAGAAAAGACACAAAACCCCCAAAAATACAATTCCTGAATCCTGCCCAACGAAACAGGGGAACTTTTTGGTGTTTTCAAAAGCAATCCCAACAGACAGCCTGCCAAAACTTTATCTGTTTCCTAAGGGAAGAGATGCCCGCTTGACCCCCTGACTCAGGGCACCATGTGCACCGGACATGTTCCCATCCTTCCGTATGTCTCAGCATTCCTCCATTCATAAAAGCAAATCGCTAGGATCCTTCCTGTTTACTCTTCAGCCTGAAAGGAAAAACCAAAACTGAAGCTAGATGGAAGATAGCCAGAGGGAAGAGAGAGTTTTCACAGACTGGAGGCCAATCAGCTCCACTATGAGCCTGGAAAGTGCAATCCTCAGTGTCGCCTCATCTTAACTTTCCTGGCTGGGCTTCCATCCTCCTCTTCCTCGTCACAGTCCTCCGTGTACTCGTAAGACCTTCGCCAATAGTTCTCGGAGCTGAAGTTGCTCCTTCTCCGATGTTTTGGTAAGAGGACCGAGCGCCTGTTCTCCTCTTTATCCATTTCTAGAATCCGTGGCCTATGGAAAAAGAGGAAGAAGGGAGCGTGAGCACATCCACGGTGGGATTTCAGCATTCCCTGGATAGCTTTGCATACTTTGAGCGCTGTGACTGACTGTTTCCACATCGCTTTCCCAGTCCTGGGCCCTGAGCAGAGCAGGAACAGATCACCACGTTGCACCTCCCAGAGGGAAGCTGGGAATTGTGCTGTCGATGGTGCAAGTCTTTCCCCTTCCCAGAGCAAGCTTTGGTCCTTACCTCCACCAGGAGCACTTCCAAACAGCTCTGTCACCTCGTTTGAAGTGCAGCTTGTGGCTTTAAGAAACATCCCTTTTGAAGAAGGCTCTGTCCCTCCTATAGGTGAACTCGCAGCACAGAGCTGAGCTCCTTTTTAAGCTGCTGGGGTGCTGGAGGTGCAGGATCAAACCACAGCTCTGAGCTCCTTTGTCCTCTCAAACATCAGCACAGGGCAATTGTGATTTCTACAAAGCTGCCTCTGCTCTTGCCTGTGATTGCTTTGTAGCAGGACAGGGTTGGTGGGCTGCACGCACCGCTTATTATATCCTAGGTGGCAACTGCTGAGCTCCATAAAGAGATACCACAATGTGATATCCATGCTGGTTATCTATGTTATACTTGGGCTTTTGAGGCCAGAGAAAAAACAGGCTTTTGATACCCATCTATCTGCTGCAGGAATCTATACACCACACCCCCACAGACCGGTTTGGGTTGAAGGGACCTTAAAGCTCATCCAGTCCCAACCCCCTGCCATAGGTAGAGCAGGTTGCTCCAAGGCTCTGTGTCCAACCTGGCCTTGAACGCTGCCAGGGATGGGGCAGCTGCAGCTTTACACCAGGCTGCAGCTCTGTGAGATGCACAGATCTGTTCTGCATGATCGCTTCTCTAATCACACACCAGCCCACTGCGTGCTCAGGGCTTTCAGCCGCAGCCTTCTCTTCTGCTGTTCCTCCCTGGTCAGGCAGAGTCCAGCTGAATGAACACTGCTCACAAACACACCATCCCCACCTGCCTCCCTCCGGGACAGGTTCAAACATGGCCTGGGAGCACACAGCCAAACCACAGGCCCAAACCATGGTTTTCACATGACATGCAGAGAACACCGGGTCCTCGGGAGCACTTGGAATTGGGAATAGCAGGAATATCCCTCACGGCTCCCAGTCCACTCACACAGAGCGAGGTGGTGTTTGAGGGAAGCTTTGCTGCAGAGCTCAGGCTGTGTGAAACCTCAGCGAGAAGCTCTCCTGAAGGTCAGGCTTATGCATTCACACAGGCTGGTTACACACACGTGCAGCTCGGGAGCCAAAACAGGTCTGAGAAGCTTCCCAAGACGACCTTCACCTTTCCCAGATAGCAAACCCTCCCTTTCTCTCTCCCAAGATTGCTTTCATAATGTAGTTTAATGCAGCTGCACAGGTTGCTTGGCAATAGAGGTCAAAAATAATTAGCTGCAGGGAAACTATTGTTTGGAATGACTGCGTTATCAACAGCCAGCCAAATCTATTGCCTCTTCATTATGCCACTCACAGGATAAACAATGTAAGCTGCTTACAGCGAGCTTAGCCTCCACAAGCCTAGGAGGAACGTGTGTTCTGATAAAACACATCTGTACACTACAGAAAGCACCTGGGAGGTGCAAAGGAGGGAGCTTTAAAGTGCATTGTGCAGCCTCTCTTATCTGACACCGGGACAGACACGCACAGCCCTAGAGATAGCATCCGACACGTTGCTTTTGGGAGAGATGATCCTACCTGTGAGCAGCATCAGGATCTGCTTTGCGATGGGACCGCTTTGGTTTCAGGATCTGGTCCCGGTTGCTTCCTGAGTTATAACCCGGTGGCAACACAGAGCTACTCAGGGATTTAGTTTCCAGTCGAGGCGCATCTAGCCTTGTTCTGCAGATAGCAAAAGAGAAGAGAATTTGCAAGGGCTCCCAACAGAACCATGAGTGTGCTGCAGTTATCAACCCTACATGTGCTGGAGCGCCTTCAGTCCCAGCCACGCAGCTCAGGAAGAGGGTCAGGACTATCTACACTCAACAGCAGAACAAGCTGCAGCTTTCTGGTGCTTGAGCCTTCAGCGTTAACCTTTGCTGCCTTGGTTAGAGGGATACGTGAGGTGAATACAAATGGTGCTCACCAGAATACCGGTTATGGGATAGGGGCACTGGAACACTTGTGAAATCCTATGAAATCCCAGTGACTCGTCGATAACTCACAGCTCCTGTTAAGCCACCTGTGAAATTCATCATCACCTGCATCAGTAATAACTGCTTCCATGCGGAAACTCCCTCCTGCCTGGAGTTTTCATGGGGTCAGGCGGTTCTCAGCTTGACTAAGAGGTGTAAAGAGTTGAAGTACGAGTCAGGAGAAGCTGCACCCACCTCCCTTCCAGCAGCACAGCACACGCTGAGGCTGCCCCAGAGGGCAAGCACAGCTCATCCCAAAGCAGAGCTGCTGCTGGAGCAGGCACTGCTGTAGCCATGCACACAGGGAGGGAGGCAGCAGGAATGAACACCTGATGGTGTAGCCTATCACAGCTCCATCACCACCTCCAAGCACAGCACAGTTACCATCTCAACTTAGAAGCTCTGCTAAAACACAGAGTGAAGGCTAAGAATGGGTGAAACACACTAGGAGGTGATGCTGGTGCTCCCGAATGCCACCTCCAGGAGGACGCAAGCACATTCCCAGCAGGAAAGGCACCTGGATACTGTTGTAGCCCATCTCCTCCTTTGGCTGAGAGGTGAATATGCAAAGGGTTTGGGTGATATAAAGAGGAGAATTCCTACTCACTCCCTAATGCTGAACTTCAGCACCTGAGGGAGGTTTCCACAGAAGAATCCCAACCTAAAATCCCATCAGGAACTACATCCAGTTGCCAAACTTCCTCTCTGCTACTGTGAGAGCCTCTTCAGTTAAGCAGGGTGATGCTATGCTGACGGTTGTGAAACTGAGCAGAGCAGCCTTGCTCCATCCAGCATGCCAGAAACAAGGAACACCTCCACAGGCAGCTGCTTGCTCCAGTGCACACCATCATCATCCTGAGCCATTCCCAGCTCCAGGACTGGACCCAGCCTGGGCAGAACACCAAAGGCATTGCGGATCCTGCCCTGAACAAGTTCTGTGGTTTAAATACCTCTCAAATACAACAACTACAGGCCTGCAATTAAACCAAACCACCAAGTGCACTGCAAGGGCAAAGGAACAGCGGCCACACTCGCTCTGTCCACAGAGCAATGCAGCTCTGAATTGCAGGAGCAAGACACCAAAATGGAGAGCAAACCACCTACCAAAGTCCAAGTTAGAATCACTCTGATGTAGCTGCTTACACATGGCAGCATAAACCCTCCCAAATGACTTTCAAGACCCATTTCAATAGGTCTCATTTCCATCCTACCTCCCACATTACCTCCTTCAGCATCTCAGGAAAGAGAGCACCGTTCCTCCCCACTCCAGCCTCTTGCTCCAAAGGCTTCCAACCCTTGCTGGTTCCCTGCAGACCTGCATTCCAGCATGCAGGAAACACTGTGACTATCATCACTCTACAGACCTGAAGTGTTTATGACCTACTTGGTAACCACACCGCTCCCAAGCATCCTGCAAAACCCAGCCACTGCTCCAGCTTCCACAGCTTCGTTCTGCCACTGCCAGCACAAACCATCTCTAGATCCACACAGGCAAGAGCAGATCCAGATGTCTGGGACCCAGCAGGCTCAGGCAGTCTAATCAGAGCCAAATATCCCAGCTGCAGTGAAGCTTATGTTGCTCTACACCCCAACTGATCTGATCCCGCTGGATAACTCAGGGTTGATCCTCACCACCAAGAGGAGGAAGAGGAGTTTTATGCCAACTGCTCCCAAGCCTCTCATGCCAGCAGGCTACCAATGGAAGTAGCTGTTTTCCTGCTTGCTTAATACACTATTTCAGACTTCCAGGAGTGGGGAATGGCATTTGCTGCAGGAATACATGCTGCAGGGATGCGAGTGCAGAGGAAGGTCACCGCAGCCCTGCTGTGCATGCACGCATGCACGAGCCTCACCGTCACAAGGGAGAAGCAGCAATTAATAAGCTCTATTTAGCAGCCATCAGAATGCACCCTTTGGCAACCAGGCAATTGCCATGTAAGCACCAGGGCTGCTAAACTCTATGGAGATTACATGTCAAGAATTACCAGGGGGTTTCCACTCTGCTCAAGAGGGAAAAGCCCAGTGTGGTTTCATTCAACCTCCCATTGCTGTCCGTGTGTGACCAGGCACACACTTGTGCTCTAACACTAAGCAAACAGGGCGCTGAAATGAGGGGAAGGCAGAAGGACACAGTGCTATATGGCTAAGCAAAACCAGCCAATACACTCTGCTGTACTAACAGCTTTGTCTCTTCAGCAGCCATGCACCAGGTCAGCTGGGTGCTTCTCTGCAGCCCCGTGTTCACCCAGCTGCACATTGAGGGCATTCAGGCAAGACTGAAACAACTCGACACCCTCAGCTTACAGAGGATGGCAAACCCAAGAGAAAGAGCCAGTTTAAACAAGTGTGCTGGGTGTTTGCATCATTTGGGTAGCTTTAGCTGATTTAGCCAAGTCTTTCTGAGGGAACTGCTCCATAGCCTCATACAGAAGCTTCTCTTCTCTACCCCAAAGCCCAACTACTAGACCTGAGATGCCTTCCGCTGGCGTTTATCAGCACCCACATTGCTTGTCACTGGCTGCAGCAACCAACAACACGAATGCAACAGCCTTCTTATCACAACCCTTAAACCCCATGTGGCAATAACCAGCTATGGAGTGATTTGGCTCTAATCTGCCTTTCATCCCACTCTATCACCTGCCACATCTCACCCTGCCTGCCTGGGTCTGGGCTCATTTTGCCTGGTTAATGCCTCAAGGCTGCTGTTTTCCTTGCCTTCATTTCATGGTCTCTCTAACCAGATGTCCAACTCCACTCCACTGGCTTTGGGCCATATCTTTACAACGTTGCCAAACTTGTTCTGAAACCAACTACGCCATCCAAAACCTCAGCAAGTCTGAATCTAGACCGCTTGCCTGCTAGCCTTATGCTAGCCTGGGCAACTGCAGCCCTGCCACCAATGCCCACGCTTTCAGTTGGGTCTGCAGGACTCAAATCGTGTGTTTTCACTTGCAGAGAGGTTTCCTGACAGCAGAATTACCGCTAACACCTTCTAAGGCACAACCAACACGGGTCAGTGTGTGGCAGTCACATTTTTCCATCTCCTAGGAGAAGGAACTGAGGAGAGAGGACATTTCTGGGCACAAAAGAAGGTTAAACTGAGCGAGTTTGGGATAGGGTTGGCTTAGTTTTTCCTCCACTTTCTCAGAAGCTTTAGGAACAAGCATGTGTTGATGAAATGCCATCAAGGCAGTGTATCTTAACAGCTTCCAGAGCCTGGCTTCCCGTCAGCGACTTGAAGGACAGGCTCTCTATAAAGTGATCACTAAATTCACTGCATCCGTTTCCCTTCGAAGGCAGTGTTAATCCTCTCCCTCTCCAGGAAACAAAAGCCATGCTACCAAGAACTTTATCTCCTTTAGAGCTGGTTCCTCATCGTAAGCATCAGCTCCAAAGGCCCATGCAGGTAACTCACAGCTGTGGGTATCATATGATCAGGCACCTGAATACATGGCCCCAAAGAGTTTGAAACCCTAGCTGTATGGAGCCAGGCAGACAACGAAAGCCAGGTGTTGGGACACAAACAGGCCTTGCAAACCCAGGCATTACAATGAAGCACTGCTGCACAGAGCCAAGAAGTGATTAACTCTGCAGTAACAAGTTCCACCTACTTCCACTATGGTTATGGCATCAGTGAGCAGGAGAGTGACAGCTAATCAAGATGTAAGATCAAGCTAGCAAATGAACAAGTAAGGCAGTTTTAAAGTGTTTCTTTAAAGCACATCACGCCACCACATCTAGGTTTATCTCAGTGTCCAGAGGGCTTCAACACTTACTTTCGAAGGATGATGACAGCTCTTCTCTCCTTGATGTCCTGTGGTCGAATACAGTGTGTAATTTCATCAGCTGCATAGCCACTGACAACAAAAACAGAAAGCCACTGTGAGAAAACGACAGGCAGAAAGCATCTCCAGCACCTCAGTCCGGCCAGTCATGTCCTAACTTCTATCAGGAATTCCTCCTCGGAACACCATTCCCCCAGGCACACAGGAGAAAGACTTAAAAGAAGGAAGAAACTTCACCAAAGAAGGTTGCTTTGGGGTTTTCTTTACTCCATTTCTTAGTGGATACCCGAGGAAACAGCCACCTGCCACAACACTGTGCAATAAGACACGTAGGAAAGGAGTTTATGGAGGGCAAACTTGGCCAATTCAAGGATCAGCATGGTCCCAAGGAAACCCACCTTTTGTGGCTGAGATGTGCAGCACACGCAGACATGAATGCATCCTGATCTGTTAGTCAAAGAGGTGGTCAAGTCTCTCACCCCCATCACCTGGATACAGACGCTGCCATCTCAGTGCCCTCGTCCTCCCTGATGCAGCACAACCTCAGCCACAACACAAACATCACCCCCCAAACCCCAGCACAAGTCCCATTCAGACCTGCAAATGGAGCTGCACTCCCAAAATCTCCCTACCACAGGCTGAGACAGAGACCCGGGCTGAGGGATCAAGCAGCTACATGGCCACACAGCAGCTGTACTCAGTAGGAGTGTTTTGCTCCTGCTGGAGCACATCTCATCACTGCCATGGATGCTAATAAGAGTTGGGCCTGCCCTCTACCTGCTGCTTGGAGTGTCTGCTCACAACAGAGCCTTCTAGAGCACAGGATGGGATAAAGAGAAGTTGAACACCTTCAAAGCCTCCTGAAACAGCTGAAGCGCAGGAATACCTCTGAAAAGCACAGGAATACCTCTGAAAAGCACAGGAACACCTCTGAAAAGCACAGGAACACCTCTGAAAAGCACAGGAACACCTTCCAAGGGACATAGGTGAAGGCTGCTGAAGCCACACAAAGGTAGCACAACCCCACACTGGTTTAACCTGAAACAGAAGCTACAGAGCCCACCGTTCATGTGAGGCTTTACCATGAAGGGGCTGCTACACTGGCTAAGCAGCTTCCAGGTTATCCAGAGCAGATCACACACAAGCCAGGACAGGACCAGGTCTGCTTTATCGGGTTAGATAACCCACCCACTCAGTGAGAAACACACCTCGAGGACAGATTTACTGCTTTGAGAAGGGAGTTAAAAGTGTAAGAGCTGACTGGTTAATACAGGGGTTGACATCCATCCCCCCCCCACCCCATCCACTGAGGCACTGCAGAGGACAGCAGCATTATGAGAAGGGGTTTATAATGATGCTCTATTATGTTCCAGGAACCTCTATGTCAAGCTCCAGTGAACTCATTAATATCACCCATGTTAACGTTCAACCTGGCGCATCCTCAGTGACACCATAAACATCAGGAAAAGGTCTATTCCAGCCTTGTACTTTCCATTAGGAAATGTCAGCAAGGAGGTCTGCACAGGCACAATCAGGCAGAGAAATGGAAAGAAAAGCTCATTCAGTTCTATCACACTTATGTGGCAGCCTGGTCTTGCCGCACGCTGATGATGTGTCAGGGGACAGACGTGGGACAAAACACCTGGAATGACACCGAGGATCTACCCAGACGTTTCTCACCCAAAGCATGAAGTAAGAGGCAACTTGGGAAGGAAACCCCTAAACTTCTATTCACGAGCACACCCAAGCATCCAGTCTCCATCCTAAAGCACATTCCAGAAGAACATGGGGAGATGCAGGTGCTATCCACACACTCCCCCAGCTCACACCCCAGCTCCTCATCACCCTGTCACATCTCACACCCCCAGCTCCTGCCTGAGCCTTTTCCAGTCCAGAAGAGCTGCTGCTGAGCCACAACACAACCGAGTCACATGGAGATGAAAGCAGGGGTTTCTGTACAAACACCACCCGAAAGGAGGCCCTGGAGCTCTGCATCTGTGTTTCCAGGGGCTGAGCACAGGCGGGGGGACCTCACGCACTGATCCATCGCAGGGCTGAGCAGCTCAGGGCTTTACTTGTGGTTCAGGACAGCTGCTGCCACAAACCATGGCAGTGACACCAACCAGCTCAAGCAAAGCTTGAACACATCTATTTATCTCCTCGCCACTGGCACACACAGAACTTCCTCTGCATCAATGGCCTGTCCTCAGGGATCAGACTTTTCTGGGTAAAGCATCTAGCCCAGGCAGCTGTGGAGATTCCTGTGGCTGGGAAGAAAGTGGGTTCATCCTCAGACCGCAACCAGCTCTGGTTACGCTATCCTGAGACAACAGGAGACACAAACATCACGTTGCCACTGCTCTTACAACACAGAGCACTCACCAGCTGCAGGAGAGAAGCCTGTACACCATACAAGCTCTGCACCCCCCCGGCTCCCTTCCTTTTATCCAGCCTGTTTGTCAAAGCACATGTTCTCCAGATGAAGAGGCAAATTCCTCCATCTCCTCCCCACTGCTTCCATCGATCGATGTTGATCAAATTATAGGTAGGAAAAAGAAAACCCACAAACAAGGTCCAGAGAACTGATGGGCCACAGGATTGAAACCCCACTTAACTCCGCCTGAGAGCACAGCACAGAGCGAGGAGCTCCTGCCACCTTCTCTTAGCCTGGCTGGCAGTGGGACAAACCTGAAGGAGCATCCGCTTCCTGGTGCTGTGAGACAACAAGGGCTGGAGGAGGTCGTCTTCTCCTTTAAGTCAAGCCTACAAGGGCCAATCTTCACCAAGCATGTGAAGAGAGGAAGAAGTGCGTTGCTGGAAGAGCAAAGGGCTCATTAGCAGGTTATGGAGTGGCTCAGCCTTTGTCCCGCTGGCAAAGGTGCTCAGCAGGAGGATCTCACTTCTACCCTTTAAACACAAAGTTCTTGTTTCAGATATGAATGTTCTCCGGTGAGTTTGGGGCAGGTTCAGTGCTCGTAAACACCGCAGTCTGCTTCAGGGTGGGCAAAGAGTGTCAAGGGAGGGATATGGGGAAAGCCCCTCTGCATACTCCCTGCTGGGTAGGTGGAGGACAACTTGGAACAGGCAGGAACAGCACAGACATGACCTGGGGACAGCCCGAGACCGATGGGAGGGCACAGAGAGAGACCCAACAGCTTTCTTTAGCTCCTCACAGCTTCCACACCGTAACCAAACCCATGTGGCTGCACTGCTGGCAGCAGCCACTGCCCCAGCAGCACTGGAATCACAGACATTACAAGCATGCCATTTCTATCTGCGCCGTTTCCCTATCTCCAGGGCAACTGCCTTCAGGAACTGTTTACTGAGAGGAGGAAAAGCCAAGTTTGGGGAGGTGACTTTAACACCACCAAAGGCCGCATTTGGGATACAGACCCCTGAGAGCCAACCGAGGGTCTGCACCTCTCCCTAAGTTGCCAGGGTTAGAAGGGAAGATTGGAGTCGAGGAACTGCATCCCGCCAGGATCATATC
The DNA here is from genome assembly GCA_032466535.1 of Forpus xanthops. NCBI lineage: Eukaryota > Metazoa > Chordata > Aves > Psittaciformes > Psittacidae > Forpus > Forpus xanthops. Next base: position 19,901 of record JASSUY010047648.1, read on the forward strand.
ATCACAGAACAATCACTTTGGCAGAATCTCTCTTAAGTGAGTGCTAAGTATCTGCTAACTGCTGTACCAAAACTGACATAATCTCTGTTTTAAAGGTTATTATTTGCTGGAGAGCAGAACATTTAACCCGGGATTAAGCTAGGGAATAAATGCCTGCAGTGGGTCAGAAAGCAACCCTTCTGTTTGGAAGGAAAACAAGCTCTCTTGGTTTGATTTGTACCATGGCTTCAGTTAATAAACTGATTACAGCATCCAGGTGACCTGGCCAACAACCCAAACACACAGGCCTGGGAGGCACCCTCTTCCAATCCCAGCAGCCCTGAGTCAGCTGCCTCTTCCCAGAAGCGGGAAGAGGGAAAAGGATATGGGACAAGAAACCATCAGTTCCTGGTCCTGAAGCAGAGCAAAGCATCTCTCCTGCTCCACTGCAAGTCCTGACCCTGCTCTGGGTGTAAAGCCATGAGTTTTCCTAGCGGCTTTGCCTGCAAGACTCCAGAGTGCCCCTGCACCAACAGCTCTGCCAGCGTGCTTCTGAGCAAGGAAACACCCTGTCCTTAGCAAAAGACCTCTGGCTCTGAAAGGAAGGACAAGTATTTACTCCAGGCCGGCCAGGGAATAGCAGCACAAGGGTTCACACCACCAGCAGGAAAACGAGGGTGGAAACGTCCTCAGCGCCATTCCCACGTCCCTCCCTAATCCACACAAGTTACCTAACGCCGGGGGTACGCCACGGATTAGTTAATGTTTGTGTAGCTCTTCCAAGAGGGAAGCGATGCGAGATCTCAGCATTTATTATTGATGCCCCAGTCAGCAGGTGAGGCTGTGTGGATGTGGGGGGAAGAATTCCTTCCCGAACCCTGCGGTGATCACTTTACAAGCCAATGGAAGGGATTGTGTTACTGCTTGGGAGCCCTGAAAACCGGCCTGGACCTTCCCCAATCCCAAACCTAAAACCTCAGATGGGGATACCATGGGTAGCTCAGCACTGCTGGCAGAGGCTGGGTGATCCCTGCTCCTGGCAGGGAGCACTCTGACCTTCAGGGACACCAGGGGTTGGTGTTCATGGAGTTAAGCAGCCCCAGGGCTGGGCTTTGAGATACACTCCCTAAGTCCAGGACACTAGTGGGTCCGTATGGACCAACTCCACGCAATCCTACCTGTTCCTGTCCCTTTACCTGCCTGCCTGGCACAGTTTCCCAGTGTCAATCCCAGCTTTACTACGGACTGGCTGCATGACCTTGGCAGGTCATTTCACCTCCACAGCTCTTCCTTTGCTTGCATGAACGCACAGTCACATCCCTCCATGTGCCCATGACCCGCAGTGCTTCCAGGCAACAGTCCCACAGGGCTCTCCCATCTCCCCATTGGCATCAGGCAGGAGAGGGTTTACTATTCCCAGTTTAGGGACTGGGAGGACGAGGCCATTCACACCTCCTCCTCTCCACGCTTAAGGTCAAGTCGGGAAGACACGGCCGAGCTAAGAATAGCCCCAGGAACCCCATCCCAACCAGCTGCTCCGCTCTGACCGCTCATGGGCACAGGATCCATTTTGTGTCTCGATGTTATTTTAACCACTGTCAGGCAAAGCTCAGCCCCAAAAGTGGCCTCGCTCCCACCAGGACTCACCTCAAACCTTACAGAGAGGGCACCCTCATCCCTAAAACCCTCCAAACCCTTCCTATAGCAAGACCCCACATGCTTTCAGGCCGTGCATCCGCATGCCTCACGATGAGCATTACACAACCAAGCCCCCAGCACGTTAACGGGAGGCCTTGAGGACGGGTTACCTGAGCACCGTGACGCTTCCCCTCTTGACAGGCAGGAAGAGAACGGGCTCCGAGACCCTGATGGGTTTAAACTGGAATTTACACCCAAAGCAAAGCGCCGAGTCGCTGAAGAAGGAGACGGAGACGATGGGCCTCTCAAAGATATGGATGGGGTCCACGTGGGAGACAATGCATCCCCCGGGCTGGTAGTCGTTGATGACGGCACTGTTCACAAAGCCCTCGGGAATCACCCGGTGCTCCACCAGCTTCCTGATCACCAGGTCGTGCACCCACTCGGGGATAGCATCCACCTCTCCCCTCGGATACAGGCGCTCCTGCCCGGGGCCTCGTCTCTGCAGCTGAGACCCATAGGTATAACCCTCCCCGAAGAAATACTTGTTCCGCAGTGGGGCCCGATCCACAGTGTGCTCCTTATAGAGCCCCTTCTCCGCCCGGGACACCACGTCCTCGATGCGAGCTTCGATCTTGGCGCACTCCTCGGCGCTGAAGAGGCGAAGCTGGCGGATGCCGCTCTTCACTTTCCGAGCTTCTTCTTCCTCCTTCTGCTCCTCGTAGTCGCTGGGCTCGGAGCCGGAATCCTCCTGGTGCCGCCGCTTGCGATCGTAAGGGGGGGGGTCGGGGGGTTCCCGTGTGAGACCTCCGCCGCTCCCTTTGTGGCCGTCCCGGTAGGGCATCATGGACTTGAGCTTCTCCCGCAGGTCCGTGTAGCCGGTGCCGGCCATAGTGCGTCCGCAGCCCCCGCCTCTATCGATCCCGGTGCTGCAGGCGGCGGCAGGCGGCGGCGGGGGACGCGCAGCTGCTATTCATGGCACCCACCGCCCTGCGGGAAGAGCCCCGGAGGGACGGGGAGGTGAGGACCGGGGGAAGCGACAAACGGGACCCGATCGATCCCCCCCCCCCCGCCATATCGTGACTTGTTCCATACACACACCCCCCCCTCCCATCACCGGGATACGGGACCCAGCTCCCGCCCTCCCATCGCGACGGGGCAGTGAGGGAAGGAAGCGCGGCCCTACCGGACGCCACACTCACGGCTCGGCGCGGACAATGCTGCCGGTACCGGCGGCGGCGCTCACGCGGCGGTCGGGCCTGGCACATGCCCAACGGCGCCGGCAGCGAGCGCGGACAGAACCCCCAGCGGGGTCCAGAGACTTTTTAGCCTCCAAAGCAGCCTCTG
>JASSUY010047650.1:0-25312 GCA_032466535.1 Forpus xanthops
CCCCCCCCCCCCCCCCCCCCCCCCCCCCCCCCCCCCCCCCCCCCCCCCCCCCCCCCCCCCCCCCCCCCCAACAAATAAAAAATTACTGAAAGTTACCTCTTATCTTACTAATTTTTTTTATGCTGAAAGGCCGAGTTTGTGTTGTTCCCCACAGTGATATGCCAGGTGATAAGGAAAGATCTTCCTTATGAACATCATGCATAGGCACATCTGCAAATTCATAAAAAACCTAAAGCTGCTGCAAGACCTGACCCAGTGAGTAATCTTGCAAGCTGTTGTTTCTTTGTCTCCCAGTCACGTAAACAAAACTGTGCCTGTAGACAAATATACATTATCAAGCCATGAGCTCCTGCCAGGAGCTAGGATGTAATATCAGATTTTGTTAAGGCATTTAGCAAGCCAAAGATGAATCTGAAGTTACACCAGAATAGTAACACCTTTATGGTAAGATCCAATGAATTAATATCATCATAATAATTTTTTCCAGGTTCTCATAAAACCATATTTTGGCTAAAATCCTTATAGTCCAGCAGCAACATGTTATAGGACAGTGCAAAAATTTATAGAAAAGATTTCATCTTCTATGTTCAGAATTCATAAGGTTTTAAAATAACTGCTACTACAGTTTTGGTCTCCTCACTGTGTAAATTCAGCAGTTATTATACATAAAGTCTGGTTTATAGCCTGTTTATGGAATATTCAGAAATAAACTATCCTCTGACATAGCCAAACTTTCCTCCTCCAAATTCCATGTTCTCATAATCTCTGCAGAGCTGCAGATTCCAAGAGAAGTGCTGCTATTACAGACCAATGCGAGGCCAACCTTCACTCAGACTCAGGGCTCTGGAAGCACTTTTCTTCATCCAAAACAAGAAGCCAGATTAAATTTTTCCTCCCAACTATGAGCAAATCCATCACTTTAAACCTCACAGCTTAAAAATATTAGTGTATTTTTTCCCTTTTGATTTTGGCAAGATTCTCCTGAGTCAGTGAGAAAGCTGATTGTTTCAAGTTGGACCTGCATAGGTCATTGTGTCCTTAACAAAACCAAAAGAGAGTGGCTTTAGTGACATCATTAAAGGTACATTGTGGTTACAATGGCTGAAGATATAATTGCATATTTAGCATCATTTCAAGTCATAAAAACTTGCTCACAATCTTATGTCTTTTTTTAACTAGAAAAGTTTACTGGCTGCTCACACATGCACACTTCCAAAATGACTGAACAAATATTCCAAATATCAGTTTTCTTTTCAAAACATATTTGTCATGAAACTGAGATGACACACAATTTTTACTGCCAATGGACTGTTTTAAAGAAAATGTGACTGAGTGAAAACAGGATTACTACAGAGATTTTCTAATCTACTAGGAGCAGTTCAAGTACAAGAATAATTTGTGTTCCATTCTTGATTATTAGGAAAGCTTTCAAAAAGATTGGAGCTAAGCTCTAGAGACACAAAAAATGAAGTTTATAGTTTTGTCAATTGCTGTGACTCTGAAAGTTTTCTCAGAGTTTGGCTTTAAAAGAATTTTTGAAAGACTAGACTTCGAACTACATGCTATGGGAAGTCCTGTGAAAGGAAAGAGAGTCATAATCATATTACTACAGTTCTTCTTACTAGGTTTAGAGGAGAATGAAAGTTCAGCAATTTTAGAAATAATGACACTGTTTTCATTTAATCCTTCTCCTTCCATAATGCAATATCTCTCAACAACATGGTTTGGGAGTCCATTCTTCTATAAATACCCAAAAGTTACAAATTATTCCTGACTGTCAAAGTTGGTAATTGTAATATATAGGTAACACTGACTAGCTAAAAGTCCTGTGATCAAAATCACATACAGAGATAAGTGCCTGCGTAGCCCATTTAACAACTGTCTATCAGATGAGCCTGAATTCCTGGGGCTGGTTATGATCAATAACCAAGCACTTTTTCCCTACCCTTGCTGGTGTTCTCAAAGAAAACAGGATACTGTGTCTCCCTATAGCTTTCACTCAAGAAAGGATTTAAACAATTGACAGTTCCTAAGAAATTTCTAATTAAATACAATAGATTAGGAGGTCTACAGCATTACAGCTTCATTTGGCCATCCATCAACATTTCATAAACCTAAACACATTATCTTGACCAGCAATGCAAAATGTGACTGAACTAGAATATTGACAAGGTTGTGCCCCAAGAGAGAGGGTAAAGCAGACAGAGAAAGAAAAGGGATGGTGAGAAAAAAAGCTTGTTAAAAAGAGATTTGAAAGAAGAAATAGAATTATACTTCCTAATGTTGGCAAATAAGATAAATGAACATCAGCATTGCAAGTTCTATTATCTTTAAGGTTTGGAAAGCAGAATTTCTATCAGGAGGGAAAAGATGTCTTGATTGCTCTTAGATCAAGTTACCTTAAAATTCAAAATATATGACATAACAAGGAAAGATAATCAGCCTTCCAGTACTGAAACAATACCTGGAAAAATAGCATTAGGTCTCTGTTCTGCTCTCAGTGTTGGGATTTTTTTCCTGAATATCATGATAGATGTGTTAGCTCCAGGAAGAGAAGTAGTAGTCCTAATGAGGCTAGGCCATAGGTCATGCCATGTGCTGGAATGAGAGACGCATATGGCAGACCTAAGGACCACTGATGCATTTTTGCCTCCATTGGCTAAATTGTCTCTTCTTGAGTCACATCACATTCATACCTCAGTAAAGAGACAAAATCCAGCCCTAAAGCAGGATGCAATGTATTAAGTCGTCTTAGTGAACATGTTAGTGGTCTGCAGCTAGCAATCTGGCCTGGAAAAAGAGACTTCAGTAGCTGACAATCAAAGACTCTACTCCAATTCACAAGTGCTTCAGAAAGTTCCAGCTAAGTCCCAGGTTTATGAAAGGGATACCCAGCTCAATAACCTTGCTAGACAATTCATTCAACCTTGTTCACTTCTTATTCATGTCAAGTGAACAGGGAATGGTCCTCAAGCAACAAGATTCTTATAAGCACTAGCAATTTTTCTGATCATGGTAGTCTTCCCTCACTCACCTTCTTTCCTGGACCCCTCTGAAGTGTGTGCAGCTTTCCTTGAAGGAATATACAGAGTTTAGCAGAGCCTTAGCCAGCCCAACAATTCTGGGAAGCATCAGTCTATTATCCTTTGTGTAGTAAAACAAATATTAGCAAGTGGTACCAGCTCAAGTACTCCTGTACAGTGGATTTCATTATGATGGAAGACAAGATGCAGCCTGAGGTCTCATCTCCCAGTAGAAGAACATATTTGGCTCATCTGACCAGAAGAGAAAAGCAATATTGGTTTATGACATATGGAAAAAACTAAAGGCAGGAAAAGTATGATTTAATGAAAAGTGATTTCTGGAGTGCCCACCACAGATGCACCCAGCTGCATCACATAAATTGTAAAGAAAGATTCTGGATATTTGTGCTTTATTTCATTTTAGTTTTTTTTTCTCAGCCTGCTGGATTTCTCAGTGCCATTTTTTTTGCTGCTTCAGAGATTCAAATTTATGCTTTAATGTTTTGGGGGGGAGTTTCTTTCTCATAGGAATTAAATTCCTATAAATGTATAAAATAACTTTTCTTTCTAGTACCAGTGTCGTCTTGTGTTTATCAGGAGTATGAGGTGCTTCATTACTGGCCCTATCAGCTGTAGGAGGTGGAATTTTCACCTTCAGAGGATTACATCTATTTCTGTATATTTTAAGACATCTCTGCTACAGAAACCAAGAGGTTTGACATTTGTGCCATTTCGAGGAACCAAATCATATTTCAGCTGCATATATGCTGATATGTTGATCTTGAGGTATTACTTCCAAAAATCAATGTTTTGTGTATGACCTTCAGACGTATGCTTTTCACTGTAGGAGGCTGATGTGAGGAGTATGACAATCAGCCATTGTTTTTTCAGTGTCCTGCCATCACAGCTGTCCCCCTGTACAGCATGAAAGCATCATCAACCATACCTACAGTGGACATACTGTAAGAGTTAGTCACAATAACTACCTCATATAGTCACAGATTTTGAGAACCCTACGAATTGCTTTACAGCTCAAACATTTCCATATTGCCTGGTAGTGTGCTTAGTGACCTGAAGAGATCAAGAATTTAACGTGGTTTCTCAGGATACTATTTTATCTCTCTTTCTATTGGTTTCCTCACATGTAAAATGTGTTGTATTCCCTACTGAAGGATATTGCTGTGATTAGTTTAAATGTTTGTGAAACATTTTGAAGTTGAAAGGTTTGGAGTAGTAGTTTCTGGCTCAAGTTTACCTTAAGCAAATGTGAGATAGTGGAGAAGTTATGTTGCAGCTCCAAGCAGCAACTAAGAATCACTACAGCAGTGAGGAGAGGCACAGCCATACAGTGAAAAAATAGGTCCCTGAGCATAGATTCAAGTAACAGCTGGAGATATATTTTCATGACATTTGGAATCACTTTGGTGCATTGACTGCAAATATTCATACTTTTAAAAAGATACTTTTTCCAAAAACATATATTAATATAAAGACCCTAATAAGAGCAAATCATTATCAGTATTCACAAGATAAGCTATTTGTTTTATTTATTAAAGCATCTAGGCTGTTGAAAACATCAGATATAAAATAAGAAGGAATATCACTGAATTTGTTAGATTAATCTTATACCATATGTCATAGTCAATACGACCAAATTCTAGGAATTATTCATGGCACAGGAATTAGTGACTTTGGAGTGGCTCCTCATACATATCACATCAAAATTGATGTCTTCACTTGAAGACCTCAGGCAACCTAGAACATGCCTCCTTTGTAAATGAATTAGTTCCTAAGCACCTGCTCTAGACTCCACTGACTGAATTAACTAGACCTCCATCAACTTTAGTGGGAGTTTTGGGCACTGAACTAGCTCTATTCCACTCCAAGCTGTATAACCAGTCCCTAGGGATGATGTACGCTATTGTTTACATAAATCAGCATTCTCAAACTGTGGTCATTTGACCTTTGTTAAAGAACTAATGGAATATTCATATCATCACAGTTCTTGTGAGCTACAAGCCATCCCATTTACTTAAAAAGTTTTTTAACCAGTTGTTCTGAAGAACACTTTTGATGTCCTTAGAGGAGCTGTGTGATGTAGGGAGAGTGCAGGGACCCAGCAGGCAGTGCTGGGAACTACTCAACAGTGTCTTCCTCTAGAAGAAGCATAGATCTTATTTTTGGACTAATTTGCTTGTTAGATGGCTAATGCTACCTGAAACGAATTGTATCTGGGACGAGCAGAACTTCAGCACAAGCACAAATGGGAAAGGAAGAGTGAGACCAGAAATGGTGAGGGAAATTGATGGGAATTATTAATGATTTCTATCCAAACTTGTGCACACCAGAGGTAAGCTGTCATATTATTTAGGACAGCAGGAAAATCTGGAGAAAAATGGGTGGAAAAAAAGACCACTTATGCTTGCTGTTCAAGAAGGAGATGAGGTGATTATTTTTACTCTTCAGATAACTTTTTCTAGATTTATGAACACCAAGAAGCAATAAGGCACTGAAGTACTATTCCAGCCTCAATGAAACTGTAATTCTTACAACCAGTGCAACCCACTCGCTCCTCTAGAAAAAAGACCATATTTTGCAGCTGGCATTCAGACAATGTCAAAGGATGTGAAAAATCACATGAAGCCAGACAGATTCTGACTGAGAAAGCCCTAGAATGAGAGCTACTCAAGGAAGTGATAAAGAATAAAAAGCATTTGTTAAATTTGCCTGAGATGTCATAATAAGAATAATTACAATAACAAAGAAAGATCACTTTTTTGCTTCAATCTCATCTGTTTGCGGGAGGGTTTGTTAATTCAAACGCTAGACCTAGGATATGTCTCACCCCATCACACATTTTAGTAGGATGTCAGAAATCTCCAAGAGCAACAGCATTGCAAGGGAGCTGCTGATAGCTCCTCAAATGCATAGATTATTCTATTTTTGATGATATGCACATGTCAATCTCAGAGCAAAATTGAGCCCTTAGGGCAAAATTCTCCTCTCAGATCCACACATCAATGGGAGTTTCCTTCATGCATGAAGAAGAGACTATTGGAGTTGAGAGCTGCTGTGTAGGTCAGGATGGAAAATTTTGTCTGTAGTGTTTATTTTGAAATAGTAAATTTAAAATATAAACGCAATTTTCTGTCATAGCAAAATGTTTGAACAAAATCTAAATCTGCCCTACCAGCATCACAGACAAACATACCATGTTCACAAACATAAACAAATATTTAGCTCAGGGGTTTTGTAGTGATAGAGGATGCAAAATTATGTCTTCAGAAAAACAGAATATATTAAATTCTTCCTCTACAATGGTGAAACCCTTCAGATGAAAACACTGTTTATTATAGCAGACTCACTGGGGACAAGGTGCTTGAAGAATCAGTTTTGTGTAATCCTTCATGAGGTGAGAAATCACATTCCTAGTGCCTTCAGGCCTTTACAGACTGTCTGGGCACACGTGTAAAGAATATCCTCATTCCACCACACTCATCCTAAAGCATGTCCAGCATACAAAATGGAATTCCATTTTACAGAGAGGATGACAAAGAGGAAGAATAACCAATCTAGAAAAGCCACTCTGGAGCTCTAGTGCAACTTTCACAGATCTGCGCAAGCCAATTTTGTATGTAAATTTGAGGTTAAATCTAAGAAAATGTACATGTACAAAGAAAGTAGCTAGTCAAGGATTTAGCTTTGGAATTGCTTCCAAAGTCTCTATTTGAGCCAGATCTGTGCTCACTTCACATATGCTTTTCTTTGCATGCTTCTTTAATGATACAATTAACCTCTTCACAGTGAAATGGTACAGAACCTATACCTCCTTTTCATTTGCAATTCTCCCTAATTGCTAATTTGAAAATTAGCAGCTATAAAAACAATGTTTAAAAGAGTAATTTGGTGCATATATCCTATACTGATCCCCTGGATAGGTGTGAATTTCACCTGAAAATTCCAGGCTGCTGATGTCAGGTTTTAATGCTGGTGGTCTGACATAGCATTCAAAGATTTTCTTTCTCTTTTGCTTCTGCTATTTAGCTTCTTTCAACATCTTCTTTCTTGAAAACTTCTGCAGTCATCAGTCACTACTGAGATCATTAGCACGCAGCCTGGGCTCTTTATAACTACTATAAGCAAAGACATAATGTGCTTTCTCACATTTCTTACTACAATTTCAGAAGCAGCTGATACTATAAGAGGGTGAAGGGATTTACAGCTTTAGATAGATATGGTACAAGCAAAGCAGCAGCCAAGGACAACACCTAAGGCTTTGGAAAGACGGCACTATTTTGAATTATTAACAAGAAACAATCTAAATTAGAAACTCCACTAATGTGCCTGTAGGAATCACATACCCCTAACACAAATGTTTATGAATTAGGTAAGCATTTAAGTACTAGTTAAATAAATATTCAGCTATAAACCATTGCGCCTGTGGACATGTAGCTAGAAATCTTTGTTACATTGCTAGAGACACTATGAATATAAAATGGTAACAAAAACAGCTATAAAGAGGTTGAATCCTATTTTCACTTGAGAAACTACATTTTTGTTAGCTGGTCTCTGGGAAATATTTCTCAGGAAGCTTTTTAACTATAACCTGAGAAAAGTATTTAATTGCAGGAGAAATCACTGTTGAGTATCAAAATTAACTTCATGCTCATTAGTTCGACTATGGCAGTACTTCTTGACTTGTAAAATTTGTGCAATTAATTATTGAAAAATCATTATTGAAATAACCTCTTATTTTCTAACATGGTTGCTTATATGTCAAAGATGAAATACAGCATGAATCTGTTGCCATAACTACAGTTAGTTGCTGAGACAAATATTACTTCTTACTTTTTCCTATGTCCGCATACAAAAGGCAAATGCCATCATTTCCAATCATATGTATTATAGGTACAACAGTCCACTTAAATAGCAATCTTATTAATGATAAAAACCTACCCTACCTCAAAACGCAGACATTTAAGTGACACAAGAGATGGTAAATTGCAAAGTTTATAAACACAACATGGCATGCACATAGACAATCTTTAAACAGTTGACCTTTCTGGGACTCCTGTTAGTGTATAAAACAAGAGGAGAAGGAGTTTAACCAACAAGATGTGGGGGACAAGGAAAGCTTCAAATAAAAGGCAAGTTCCCCAAAGTGTGTTTGTTATACCTCTTAGGCTCTAGTCCTGTGATTTCTGGAGGCTTGAGAAAGAACCTTCCAGGGCTAGGCAGAATTTTATTTGGTAAATTGGGAATCCTTTTTTTAACCTTGTCCTCCTGCAGCACAGAGTGTTTGTGTCATTTTCAAATGTCTCAGATATAATTTCTAAAAATAATATTCAGTTCAAGGAACTTAGGAGACTGTCCCTGTGGGTCAGCCTTGCCATGTCCATGCTAAGGTTGTCTCATGCAACAGTCCTGAAGAAAACAGGCTGTTGCAAAGAAAACATATCATACTTCCAGCAGTAAGGAGGAAACTAAATTTCCAGAGATTGTTTCTCTGTCAATCATTGCATGCTCAAAGCAGGTGGGTAAAGGCCAAAATAAAATGATGCCCAAGAAGAGAAACCACAAATGCAAATACAAGTGAGCAGAAAAAGCGTCATACAAGTTTCATCCAGGTCCACTTCAGACTATGGTCAGGGAGACAAACAGGTATCAACACATGCAATTCACAGCAAAAACAAGGGCCATGAGCGTAGAGGGTATAAAACAGCAGTTGTCTTGCAGCTTCAGCAGAACCACACTGAAGTATGCAAGCACTACTCAACACTCATGGTGTTGCAAAAACGTGTGGATATTCTGAACATTTGCTTTCTTTTTTAAGAAGAACCCTTCCTCAAAGTATAATCAACACAGAGCAAAAGTAGGCCATATCAATCCCCAAAAGTCTAAGTATACAGGTGTGCCTTACAGCATACCTTAAGGAGCAAAGGACTGGAATTATCTTGGACCACTTCAGAAAGCAGATAGTGAAGGATATATTTTTACAACAGCCTCCATTGTACACTAGATGGTTTTCAGAGTAATTTTTTCTTTACTGAACAATAGAAACATCAAGTGAGATGTGGTTTTATGTAGATAACTGGAGCCATTCCAGGCTTTCAATACTGAAACCAGCTTGTTCATTATCACCAGAAAACAAACAAGCAGTTACTGTTAAGCACAGAATGAGGCCTACCAGCAAGATACTCCAACTTCTGAGTCAAGGTAAGAAGTAGCTATATTTGCAATACATTATGGCATTCTACAATAGTTTACAGATCCTTGCTAGCATTGCTTTTCCTTCATGTAAGCATAAAGACACTTTGATCAAGAAGATATGACTTGCTAGGTCCTAGAAATTTCACAGGTTACAATCCACATGAAAGGCTGAGACTAGACTAGTTTGTGACCTAGTTCTGCTGTGGTGCATGATAACAGTACAGCTGTTACTCTTTCAAAATTCAGTGTTGGTCTATCAGTGAGAGACTTCTATTGTCATTTTTCAAAAATCTGTGAACACTCATGAAATCTGGGTTTAGCCTATTAATAGAAAAATCACTACAGATTACACTTACCAAGCAAGACTGGATGCGGAACAGACATCCAGATAAAAAGAATAAAGAAACTCCAAGCAGCTAAGAAAGTGGGTAAATTAAAGCAGTTGAAACAATCTGAGAGAAGCTATCACTCACCAAGGAAAGCTATGTCTTTCTGCAACAGCAAAAGTCATTGTGTCCAAGGTAAAGTGAATGAGTCTCAGAAAGTAATATTTACAGTAATAGCACTGAGAACCTGATTTTCTCAGTTCCCGAGACACATATGGTTTTGATAAAGAACTGGAAATTGAACATTTAAGAAAAGGAGATACACACGACTTGAACTCAACAGAATCTTCTCCCTTATTTTATGCTTTTTCTTTTTTTTTTTTTTAATCAAAATTTCTCCAGGCCTCACAGTATCATCTACTGTATCATTTATTCAGGAAGAGTATTCATGGTAAAAAAAAACCTTCTTCTGCTTCTCCATAAGCAAAACACTGAACTGTTCTTGAAAAAAGGTATTGAGCACCATTCAAGGCCTAGATATACTTTATTTCCAAATGGAACATTTCCAAATGCTCCATATCCAATCAGTTAGCAACATGGATCAACGGACAAACAATTCCAAGGCATTGATATATGAATAGTGCCTCTGATAAGCAGAAGGGCTCCCAGAGAACAACATAGTAGTTCAAGCGCTGGCTCCCATGACAACCCCAAGCTGGACTTTCCAAAGCCATGGGCACCTATTTATATGAGAAATTTATCTCTGCCTATCACTGGTCAACAGAAGCCATGTGTCCCTGTAAGAGTGCAAGTCTCAAACACTAAATTAAAAATACATGAGGCCTAGAAATAAACACTCCCAGGAAAACAGTCTCTGTTCTAATTCTACCACACGGAGAAGTAGTTCAGCATTTTATCAAAACTACATCTTTCCCTTTTTCGCAAAGTTAGTAACTACAGGAGGAGCAGTAGCAATCTCTCTATATTAATAATGGCCGGTACTTCCTGCAAAATTTTTGTTGTGACCAATAGGCCTACAGCCCAGATACACAGAATATTCAGTTCATCCACAAAAATCCATATACATGCTCACAGACACAGGCAAAAATTATACAAACTAAATTAAATTAGTCCTTGAAGAAAGACCTCATTTGTCAGACAGTAATAAAACTTTCATCTCACCCTCTAAAGCCAGGTTAGAGCTTGTGCATGTCCTAATGAAACCACTTCAGATTTGGCCAGCTTCTGCCTCTCCCAGCTGTTTCCCTTGATTCGAGACAGCTTAGATTCTGCTTGCAGCCTTGAGCTTTCTACAGTCTGAACAATTATATATCCAGAAGCACCAGCACTGGATCAAAAGTGATGATGGAGAACACAATATATGGGGCACAGTAGGATACATCTGGGTAGGATGAAAACAAAAGGGGACTGGGACTGTTTTTCCCAACTCAAAATATCATTTGACCTAAGATGAATGCACAGGCTGCTGGCTGCAGACTGTGAGTGTTCCTCTACTTTTAAGAAAAGACTCACTGCACTGAAAGCTTGTGTGAGCTGAAAACCTACTTCTTACTGATCCCTAATAAGAAGAGCCCCTTAAACTCTTTTCCTCAACCATCCCTAATATCAGAGGGCTTCAACGCCCATAAAATGGAGTTCTGTTGTTTGGTTGAGGTTTTTTTTGCACAAGACCCCAGCTTTATTCAGTGCACTGTGTTCAGTAAATAAAGCAGCTGCTCAGTATTTCACTTTATTCTCATGCTTTATTTACTGCACATCCTCTGAACATTGCATTGAATACAGAGTTACTTGTTGCCTCATGGGTTTTGTGCTGATGCATGCAAATCTAGTGTATTGGTGTACTATAAAAATTAATGAATTTATGGTCATAGTCCCCCTGTGTACACACTAGGAGAGTGACATTCCTATGTACACATTAGGAGAGTTTCATTAAACCCATTTTATAGACTGAAGCAGAAAGACACAATGACCTGCTGAATGTAAGACTGTAAGTCAATGGCATATTGCATGAATCTACATCACTATGCAATGTGATCTGCTTTCTTCAAGTCCCAAACCTACATAGCTTGTGTCAATTAAAGTTGTGACAGTCAACACTGAGCATTTCTGTGCATCAACTCCTGGTCTTGTGACTTTAACCCCCAGAATACAGAAAGCACACAGTAGGTGATATCCTGGAAATGTCTTACGACCTTCAATGTATCATCTTGAAAGTCAGTAGCAGGCCAGATCTGCTTCTCCTACATGATCATTTACTGTGCTAATGATGAAGTCATATTCTCCCCTCATTGCCTACATACAGACACCTACCGGTATCTCGTGCATGTGGGGAATATTCTTAGAAAACAGCTTCATTCTCTTCACAGTCCAAATTTGTTCCTTGAGCACAGTTTACCTCATGCAGCAACTTAGACAGAGGTCATGGAGTAAGAATGTACATGATAATGAAAGATGGAATCATATGAGATTGCTTCATTAAAAACCCTAAGGTTATGTATGTTGCAATTCTATCCATTTTTGAGGGATTTGTTTATTAGTGTTTAAATGTATATGTACATCTGTACCGTTCTTCTAAAGAGGTCTTTTTGCAACCAGGAAGAGAGGAAAATTGGAAACTTCATGAAATCTAGGAACTATTAAAATACTATTGCATTAAGCCCCACCTTGGGAAAACACTAAGATGATTCTTTTTCCCAGGAATCTGTAGAAAACCAATTTGCACTTTAGTTGACTATAATATCAGAAAACACAGTAGGGAAACTAGTTAGAACAGAAATCATAGCAGAAATGTCATTTGCCTGCTATGCCATCGAAGTGTATTCAGCTACAGTCAACCCAATCCAAGAGGTCCATGCCTAGTGTGTTCTGCAAAGTATATCTCCAGGACGAAGAGCTCTACCTTTTCAGCTACTTCATCTATTCAGACAAAGGAAGGCAGGAAAACCCAGACTGTAGAGTTCTGCGTGAATCTAGTTGCTGAGTCATTGTGTAAACAGAAATCTCTCACCTCTGAAGAAAACAAAGCAATGGAACTGCTGTCATTTAGGCAATGAAGGACACAAGAAGGAAGAACATGGAAGATACTTGTCATGGAACTGGACATGTCTGTCTACTGAGAAGGTGGATACATTTGAGCTAGTCTGGTTCTAAGACAAACCTTAATATACTCACTACAGGTGTATCAGCTGAAGTGTCTGCTTGCTTCCACTGACAAGCTGTAATGTAGACTTCTGTATTGTAAACATCTGAAGATGAAACAGATGACTGATTTTTGTAACTCAGTCAGGCTAAAAAGAGAGCAAGCCACCCAGCCACAGAGATCTGCCAGGTGCCAGGCACACAGAAAAGTAGAACTTGAGGCTCATGGAGAAATTTATTGTGTGGAACTAGGGGACCTGCAGGCCTCAGGCTTCAGTAGAGCTTGAGAAGTGGCCAAGAGTCCTGTGTTAAAGTTTTGGAAATAAGCGCTTAAATTCCTCTGAAGTCTAACTTTAGAGTGAGGCATTAAGACCCTTTTTTGGATACAACTTTATGACCCTGTAGTTTTATAGCCTCTTGGTAACAATTATAAACCAGCAATTAAATGTAAGAGTAGGATCACTACCCTTAATCATATTGGTAATGAAGCCTGAGTATTTGATTTGGGGAAATGAAATTACATACAATTCCGTTTGTTCTGCTGTCCAATCTCCAGTCATTAACATGCGGTCCTTGAATGCGAATCTGTCTTCCTGTGGTTGCTTCTGCAGGCTTGAGTATACAGATCCCTCTCCATCTTAACTGAACTTTTGGATATGCAAGCAATATAGAACTGAACCACACATTACTGGTAAAATTTCCACAGTTCACAGGTATTCACACCAGCAGATACTCAGTTCTGTTTCCTGTGTAGCACCTCATGATTTTCTTTTCACATGTTTGCAGTTCAAAAAATAGCAGTCTAAGAGAGAAGCTACCCAGGAAATAAATGAAAAATTTACTGACAATTCATAAGGAAGGTATTACTGTATTTATTCTTATTCAATTCAATTCAGATCCTACAGAGAGAACTTAGAGACGGTTCAGCAGCCAAAAATGCTGATGGCAATAGGGTCAAAGCATAATTTTGAAGGAACTAAAAATAAATTTTCATGCAAAAAAAGAATAAAAATATATCCAAAGACAAAAGAGGAAAAAAAATCTCCCTCAGAACTGTTAATGATTTCAAAAAGCAAGAGAACAAGTAACCACTGGAAAAACCACGTTAGTTAACAAAAATGAAGAGGGGAAAAACTCCTCTTCCAAGCAATCAAGTTGCCAAAAGAACTTATCTCTCTTTTCAATATCTGAACTGAATATGAATAGACAAAAAATTAGAGTGTTAAAACATATTTATTTAAAGATTGCTATTAGATGGTCTTCTTGTGAAACTAATCTTTCAGCACACACTTTATATTTTTTCTGATTGCTTTTACAGTACATGCTACTGACAACCATTCATTTCCCACATATCTTTAAGAGACAGAAAGGAAGGATTAATTTTCTTATAATAGCCTGTCTCTTTCATAGCTAATGACAGGAAAAACAGGACGTCAGTTTGTGGTGTTGGTTTAGAGAGAAATGGTAACCATGATGTGGGAATATCATACCAAATACTTTCCAGCTATGTTCTAGGTCGGAGCTCCAATAGATGTAAATACTTGCAGAAAATGCAAGGGTAGAAAACCTATGAACAGGTTTTGAGTTCAGCTTAGACAGCTTATACAGCCAAGTCCAGACAAGAAAGAAAAAAGACATGCTGGAAGGACTTGGGGGAAGGGCTGAGATATGGAACTACCCATCTTGTAATGCTGATGAAGTCTGAATGCAACATACATGTTGGGCAAACTGTCTTTCAAACAAGACAAGCCAAACCTAACAGCTGTGACTAGTTCAGAAGTTTAGGACCTGCTGCACAGACTGTAACCTAGCAGAAAGACTCTTACCAACCCAGTTTGCTTTGGTGCTGTCAATGAAACAGCACAGTGCACAGGAACATGAGGATTCCCTGGGTCTCAACATCAGAATGCTGGATTACAACTAGAAAGAATAAAACTATAGGAGACAATTACATCTAATATAACAACAAACAGGGACATGGGAAAAACTCCTTAATCACCTGAAAATAAAAGCCTGATCTAGTGCCTCTCCTATTGATTTGAACATACAACAGATTGGGACCATCAAGTATAATTCCTAGAATGGGCCGCTATGAAGATTCCTTTATTTCTCCTGACACTAAGGAAAAATTATCAATCCTTTAAAAATATAATAGGATGCCAAACAAACAAACAAACAAAAAAAAGAAAAAAAATATGTATACATATATACACATACTGGTAGATGGGATGCAAAAGTAGCTTCTGATTAATAAGAAGCTATAACTTGCTTTGTAAAACTTACACAGAAGCCAAAGAGAGATCTGTAAGTGGCATGGCTTCAGAGTAAGATGTACTGCATTCATTCCTTGCAAGGAGAAAGCATATAAGGTGCTTAAAAAAGAAAAAGCATTAAATACAGAAGAAAAAGCTCTATTTTAACAGGGGAAAAAAATGCCTTGTTATCAATAATCCCTTTGGTAGTAGTTATTGGGGGTATCCGTTAACACATGATTACAAATATTTATAAGTTTATTCATATCTCACTTTTACAAGATGTAAATTCATATCATGTAATTCAACATAATACACTTTGAAACTGGAATTCAACATGTCTGGTGAATTCATGTAGGAGCATGCTGGCATAACTGAAACCTAAAGAAAAAAGTTATTTGCTTCTTTATTTTTCTCTTCCACAATATCAAAGGGGTACAAACTTTTAAACCGAGTTCATTTTGGAGATTTCTTTTTTTTTTGTTCACTTTAGCAGTCCCTGAAATATCTGGAAACTCAGACACACTCTGTGTACATAACCAAAATAATGCAATGGTACTGCAAATCATACTGGCTGCTCATAGGTTTGCCAAAGCAACAGGTTTTAAAAAAATAAAAATAAATGCAAATCACTGTCAAATTTACACTCAACATAATTAAAATAATACACTTTTAGAAATTTTCAAAAAAAAATAAATAAAACATCCACATACATTAATACAAAGAAACAGAGATATTTGCCTGTCTTTGATGAAATTAAAACATACTGTAAGCCTAGATTCATGAAAACATTGCCTTTCAATAAATATCTTCAGCTTCAAAATCTGATATTTTCTACATTCTTCAACTGATTTTAGTTAAATATCAAATTTCAACATAAGGTGTACGAACTGCATCAAGTTTCAATTACTATCAGAAATCAGAAAGTTTCTAGGCTGATTTACTAAAATTAGGCACCAACTTTTAGCATCAAATCTGTCTAACAGACAAACAAAATTTGAGCGGTATCTGGTATCACATCCCCTTTTGAAGAATGCCTCAAACACCAAAGCCTATGGCCTTCCACTGACTTGGCTAGAAAGGCCAACAAAAATAACCAACATAATACTAGCCCCTGGGTTACATTGGTGGGATGCACGTTGCACCTTTTCAAGATACGACTAAGAGATACAGTTTCACAAAAAGCATGAGTCATAAAGCAGAAGGCTCTATTCTTAAGGAGAGGAGATCACACTCTGCAGCACGCTGCATTTTTGGGCTGGTTTTTTTTTTTTTTCATTTTCAAGCAGTATCAGACCTTCTCCAGCCCACCCACATCTTACTGCAACCAGCAAAGAATAGCAAGTTCTTGCCTTGTTAGCCACAGTTGTTTGGAAACTTGTTAGCCATGGGAACTCTGTCACATTAGGGAAAGAAAACAACATAGTGGGGTCAGTAGGCTGCTTACAGATGAGGAGTGGGGCAATTTGACCATCCTTTCTAACCAGGAACACAAAAAATTTGCAACATAGTGGCTGCAGACACTTTAGAGAGTTGTAGAGAATGAGTAACTACAAGGGCACTAGTTGGATCACTAGATATTAGGTATAAAAATAAATACATTTATAAGACAGATGTGTAATCTTTTTCCTATACTTAGAAAATTTTCCTCAAAATGAAGGGGGGAAAAGCCTGCCAACTCCAAAGCAATAATGCCTCCAAAAACTAAAATTATCTGTTTAAAAAAAGGAGAAAAAATTATTTTGCCTAGCACATTTAAAAGAGCAGAAAACATGCATGGGTTTCATCACAAAAAAAAGAAAAAGAAAAAAATCATAATCTGGGTTTGCCTTAGGGATCTGATTTCCATAGGTCTACATGCTTATTGTCTTTGAGTCAACAATGCATCATTATATCAATTCAAGATCATGTGTTACTATTATTTTATAGGCAAACATATGACTAAAAGATATAGCAGATAGAGCATGCAAAGAATTGACATCACCACACTTGGGATGTGTGACAAATTTATAATAGGGGAAGCTGGAAAACAGGATTTTCCAGCAATTTGTGCATGCTGTTGGGAACTCAAATTTTTGGTTCTAGTCTTAGCACTGCTGCAGCTCAGCCCCACTGAGTCATAAAGCAAATTCCCAATAGCAGATGGGCCAGAGGACTGGGCAGTAACTTTGTGTTCTGTGAAAATAACTCACAGACATATCCTGCCACTCTGAAACATATCTAATGCTCCCTTTAAGACTTTTGCTGAAGCCAGGTATGGAGCTTAAATTCATTGGAGCAGGACCTCTCCTTCAATTTTGAAAGGTGTCTAGCACCACAAGTTCATGTTAGATTATGATCTGGGGGATACTACTACATTACAAAACCAAAAATAATAATACTCAGTTTTGACAATGGGTGATGGGACCTGGCTCATAATTTATATGCCATAGTTTCTACAAAAATGGGGATAATAATTCTTACCTACTTCATAATGAGTGAGGGTTAAATAATAAACATTTATAATACAGTGCTTTGCAAATAAACATTATATAAGTGCTAAGTATTATGATATTAACCAAAATGCCACTACATCTATATGACCCTATTAAGCAAAAAATAATTTCCAGTATAATTTTTTTCACGTTTCCAAGTCAATAAAAATGAGCTGTGGAATTAGCTTGCTATTTTGATACAAATGGATGAAGTACTTCATCTTATTTGGCAGCTCAAAAAAAAAATTAGAGACTATTCTTCCACTATAAGGGGGCCCATGTCATGCATAAAGCCTTTTTTTATGGTCTTGCTTATAAACAGCATTATTCAATTGTCATTCATTCGAGTCATTTTTCAAATACCAGACCAAACTTTTGAGGAAGATTCTTTAGCAGTCCATATACACTAACTGAAGGCCTCCTCCAAGGGAATTCTTCCCAGTGGCCACTGTTCTGGTGATCTTGGAAATCTCACACTTCCCAAATGAAAGATTACATCAGGCTGGATGACGGGGCACAAAAAAAAAAAACAAAAAAAGGAAAAGTTTGGCACGCCTGAGAATCTAACACAATTACAATACTTTTAAGCTTTAATAAGCATCTTAGGACCTTGACTATCAACTTCAACCTCCAACTTCCTCAAGAAAAATAATTAAAGAAATGCAAACAAACAAAACAAACAAACCAAAAAAAAAAAAAAAAAAAAAAATAAAAAAGACCCCACGTTAATGGAGATGGAGCAGATGCCTTGGTCCAGATTCTTGACTTGAATGGGTCCCTAGAGTTCCACACAGTGAATGGAGCCTTACAGGGACTTAGACTTAAGGAAACATAGAGTGGTAGCCCAGGTAGGACTCCTCGCTTCTTTCAGGCGATGTTAAGGATGACAAGGAGGCCACCTGCATGCATCATCCAAAAGAAGGCAAAGCCTTTATACCACCACTGATACAATTGGTGGTTGAGAAATAAGCAGACAGAACACTATTGAGAAATAAGCAAATAGAACCAGTTTCAGCTACATCCCTTGCACAGTGCACCATTTCCTTTCATGCTAAATGGAATGCAAGAGCATCATGAAGTGACTTGGTAGATTCACAGCAACACCCTTCCCCTTTCCCCAGGCTGATCTATGATCCTTCCCTCTAAACAGGCTAAACTGACAAATCTTGCCACCTTCTTCCCTTCTGCAGTAGAGGGCATGACTATCCTTGAGACATCCATTGAAAGCAATTAGAACAAACTAAGAATTTTTCATTCTGAAAAGATGTATGTTACGCTACCAGCCTTGTTTCATGTTAGCAAGGAACTGTGTTCAAGTTAACACTGTTTTTTGAATAGAGGAATGAAGCTCTATGTAGCAAAATGTCTGAGAAAAATTTACAAGCACTTTTGCTGCATTGGTACCTAGGAAAACAGCAAAGGTGAAAAAGTTATTCCTTCCAATTTGAGGCAGATGTATACTGTACGTGCATCCTGTGACACAATTGCATGATCGGTAGCACTTCACAGCCTCCCTTAGAAGATGTCTAAGAAAATTCAAATCCTAAACCCACAGCTCCAACAAGCTTGTGCTGTGGATTTGTTTGAGGGTGAAAAATCACTCTTTTGTGAAAGTCCAGCACAGGACTGGGAAAAAAAAAAAAAAAAAGAATAGCATAAGCCTCTCTTAAATTCTCAAAAGTGGGTTTGAAAGGGTAACAATTACATCAGAGGCACAGATAACAAGCACTCCCCACTCAGACAACAGTTCTATGCCTCCAGTCTTCAACAATGTGTATTGAATTCTCCTTCGATGGCTGTGGGTATCCAGTACAACAGGTTACTTGCTACCACCTAAAGTGTCTCTGTAGTAACGTTTATTATTTTTCACATCTGCATGTTAGAAGTGCTGGAGCCACTCCAAATGTTTCTTATTTTAGCCAGAAAGTCATACATCATCATGAATAGCGTTTTACTTTCTAGGTAATGTTTTGTCTCAATGAGAAATTGTTAATTGCCTGAGATCTTTGTCCGTATTTCTCAGCAACAAACAATGCTACCTTAATGTTTTGGCCTTGCTTTAAAAAGGTACTGGGCTTTCACAGAGAGGTAGAAAAGGCAGGTAACATTTATCAGCTTGAGCAAATCCAAAATATAAATACTTCTCACATAATAAATAGCAGGAAAATGGCACGACTTTGACATTCCAGAAATTATACTTGCTAGAAAATATTAAAACTTGAAGGAGAAACAACAAAAGAAGGCAAAGTGTCAAAAATTTTTCTACAGCATAGATTTTTGTCCTACAGGAATATTTGGATTCGATAAATATCAGTAAAAGCCAAAACTATTAATGGATTGCTAAACGAGACATAAAAAGCAGGCTTAACAGCGGTATTATTGAGAGGATAACCTTCCATCAGCACAGGCGTTGGTAACAAAAGCAACAAGTAGCTATCCTGTTAGATGTAGACAAGAACAATATTTGTATCTCCTTTTTCCCACCAGAAATTAAGACAGAAAATACATAATGAATTAATTTGAATTTAATATCACAAAAAGTAAAAAAATGGGGGGTCAATAAGACACTTTGCTAATGTAATTTAAAGGATTTCCCTGCTCCCCATGCTTTCTGGGTTTATGATAATTACTTTGCTTAAGCATTAGTTTAAGACTTGGGGTCTAAACCACAGGCAAAAATTAAATGGCCAAATATTGAACTTGTCTACCTCTACAAAACACTTTTGAGGGTTGTTTCTTTAGTTTTGGTTTGGATTCTTTCACTTAAAATGATTGTGAAAGTGTTATATAGACTCTTCAGTTTACTTCCCAGAAATATGGCACATTAACTCAACTAGAAATCATGGCATCTACCTCTTCCCATATGCAACACATATAACTTTATCCATTCATAGAAGACTCGGACCGTCATTTTGGCAAGGAGCTGCAAAGCACCAGTCTGAGCATAAAGGACTTAATTTATGGTTCTTGCGGAATCGGTTATTAACAGAATAAGTACAGCTATCTTTTTTTTTAATCTATAATATTTACAGTATTGCACTTTACTGCACTTAATTGCATTTCACTAAAATAACGCTGCATCAGTATTATGCCTTAAAACCATATGTCCATCTTTGTTGTGTAAGTCATTCTACACCCTGTAAAAACAGAAAGATTTTGACTGAAAGATCCAGACCCTTTGGAAAAGAAAAAAGTGAAAATAACAAATTGAAAACTTGACCTGTTTCTATGGCACAAGGCATCTCATCGAGTTCAGGTGATTGGTGATTCTGGCAAAACAGGTGCATTTCTGATTGTTCCCATCTTTCAAGTGACAGCTAACAATTAGCAAATTCTAGTCTCTCTTTTCCTCCTTTCAAAGGACATAGCCATTTGAGACACACATTATTTTTGTTATTGCTGCTTTTCCTTTTTTTTTTTTTAAGGAAAGAAAAGTAAAAAGTAACAAAAAAAAAAAAAAAAAAAAAAAAAAATGCCTTGCTCAGATCTGAAATTCCACATTTAAATTCAAACCAGTTCTGCTGCAGCAGCTCCTCAGTGATGGAAGAGATTCATGGCAGTGAAATAATACTGTTGGCAACAAAGAAATGTCATCTTTAATGGAGACCAGCCCCAAGGATTTATTATTTATTATTATTACTATTTGTTGCTTTTTTCTGTTGTTTAGCTTAGTTCTAATATATTTCAGATCTTCAAAACGTGTTTCGTTTGACACATGCACAAGGTAGTAGCAAAACTGACAGCAGCAGGTGACGTTTATGCTGGAGCGATCACTTTTGCCAGGGTCAAAAGGAATTCCAAAGTGCCCCCAGTGTTCACAGATTAACATAATTTAGAGATCGTTTCCTTTCCTTTGGGGGGTTCGGGGGTTGGTTTTTGAGTGAGGTTTTTTTTTTTTCCTTTTGGGGGTGATTTTTTAACTCTTTTGTCTCCTCACACCTACTTTATCCTCGGAGGAGTCTCTGACTCGTGGGTGCGAGTCCCCAACCGCGCCACCACAAGTGCGCGCGTGCTGAGCGTCAACGGCCGCCAACGGCTTCTAACGGCCGCCGGGGCCTCCCTTCTTCGCCCGGTTCGCCCCGGGCCGACAAGTTCCTGTTGGGACTGGGGAGTGGGAAAAGGGCGAGGAAAGCGGAGGAAGGGTGCGGGTGGGAAGGTGTGAGATGAGGGGTGGCTGCCGCCGAGTGCTCGCAGACCCTGGGGAAGGGGAAACGAATAAAAACAAAATAGCAACAAGAAGGCGGCAGGGCGGCCCGGGGAAGAGGAAGAGGAGGATGAGCAGGGTCAGACCGGCGGTCCGTACGGGTCACACACACGCCCGCCCGCCCCGGGGTGAGGTGGGGATATGGTGTGGTATGGCATAGGGGGGTCTGGTGTGAAGCCTGTCAGAGCCCCAGGGCCTCTGCGTGCTTCCGGGCCTTCAGCCGCAGGTCGGCGATGCTGGAGTTCTTGCTGTTGCTCTTGGCGGCGGCGGCCACGACGGCGGCGGCGGAAGCGGACTCCGCCAGCGAGGCGATGGGCAACCCGAAAGGCGGCGGTGGGAACATCAGGTAGGGAGCGTGGGCCGCCAGGTGAGGGTGCAGGTGCGGGTGTGCGTGGGCCACGCCTTCCAGCTGCAGCTGAGCCTGGACCTGCGGGGGGGGGAACGACACCGGCGGTAGAGACACGGAGTTAGCCACCTCCGCGGCACTCGCCCCGCAACTGGATAGCACCGACGTACACACGTCATGTCACAGCCCTCCCCGGAGCCGCCGGTCAGCGCAGCCCCCCGCGAACCTCTGAGCTCGGAGACGCACGTAACCCTCAGCGCGTGTGGAATGTAAAATAAACTTAGTAAATATGTTAAATACGGCCCAACGCACCGGCCCCAACAAGTGCTAAATAGCTATCTTTTATATATGTATATAAGCTAAATAGCCAATATATATAATAGCTAATTTATATATCTATAAAAGCTAAATAACTAGCATATATAATAGCTAATATAGATATATATTAATTATGGTTTTTTTCAGGCATGCTTGTTTATACCTTGCTAAAAACTCTTTCGCCACGGGTCCCTTGTACACGGGGTGGTGTTTGCTTTGGAGCATGCTCGACCTACACAAACACGTGGGGCTGACTGAGAGATTTCAGCTCCGGGCAGGTTCGAGGAGTTGTGGGGGGGAAGGGGAGGGGAGGAATTTATTTATGTATTCAATTATTTTGGTCCAAATATGTGTTAAAAAAAAAAATCAATACAATTAATCTGTCAGCTCCACGTGTCTTTGAAACCGAGAAGGTGGTGGAGGGTCCCTTTGGGCTGGGAAAATCGATTCCTCGATTAATTGACCAAAAAAAAAAAAAAAAAAAAAAAAAAAGGCAGAAGAGAGGGGGATACAATACAAGCGGGTGGCTGTAAGCGGGACGGAATTTCACCCCCTTCGTCCGGTTTTCCCCCAGCGGCCTCCCCAGGGGGGCCCGGGCCCCGTAGCGGCGCCGCTGCCGTCGGGAGAGGCCTCGGCAGCCCGCCGGAAAAGAAGGGGGAGAACGGCAACGCAAGGGTCTGCACGGTTTGTTCTCTTCCCCCCTCGAGTGGGAGACCTTCCTTCCGCAGCCCGCTCTGGCGCCGAAGCCCATCCAGGATGGTTCAGGACCAGGCCGGTCCGTGCCCACGGGGTCCCCCGGCAGTCCCCTACCCCGGAAGGCCAGCCGGGCTCTGCCACGAGTGCGGGAGGCCCCAAGGCTGAGTGCCAGCTCACGGCAGGCGGCAGCAGGAGAGGAGGGATTAGCACCAGCATCGCCTGCCGGGGCCGCGGACTCACCCCCCTCATCCCCGTCTCCGGGCCCGAGGGGCGCTGAGCTCCCTACAGGCTGGCGAGCGGGCGCTCCTTCACGAAGCTTTACAGCCCGTGTTTATTACGCGCCGGCTTGTATATAAATGTCACTTGTAAACGTGTCTGGCTTCCTCCCGCGAGAAGGAAAGAGGGTCGGAGCTTGCCGGGGAAAAGTAAAATAAACCCAGGGTTCACTACCTGTTGGAAAGGCATCCTTAGGGCTCCCATATTCACGTAGGGGGCCACTCTGCAGGCGTCTAGATGGCTGGCGGTTCCCAAGATCACACCTGCGGGGAGAAACGGGGACGGGTGAGCGGCAAAGGCGACCGGGCCTCCTCGGCCATCCGCTCCCTGCTGCCCGCTGCCCGACCCACCTTTGTGCATCTGGTTTTCCTGCTTTCGACATTTTGCTCTCCTGTTCTGGAACCAGACCTGGGAAAAGAAAACGCAAACAAAAACAAAACAACAGAAATATATAGAGGCAGACTAGGCAGCTGCTGAGAGAGGACTCTCTTAAGGGGGAGAGGAAGAGGCGGTGAGGGGCTCCCCACAACTTTGCTCAGGTCTCTACTCTGAGCTCAGCCCAGAGGGATGAGCTCTTCTATGTGCTGCGGTAGGGCTGGCTTTTTTCCCCGGGATGGCGGGTGGGGGGGGCGGGGGAAGGGTCCTGTCCTCTAGTGCGGTTTCTCAGCAGGAGCTGAACATAGGAAGTGAGAATTGCCCTCGCACCCAGGGCACCGGGACCCCCATGCCCCCTTTTCACTCACGGGTTGTCAATGGACATCCTTGTTAGCGCCACCCGCCCGGAGCTAGGGGTCGCACCCACAAACACGCAAAATAATCCCACCCGCAACCTGGGTGGGAGCCTCGATCCCTTGACAGTGACGCCTCGGACGTCCCGGGTACAGAGGTCCAGGGGCCAGGTCCAGCTCCGGGTCTGGTCCTAAGGGACCGGACTGTCTGCCCTCTCCCAGGATGGGCTTAGGGATGGTGAAGCTCCCCGAGAAGATGCTAGATACCGAATTTGAGCAAAAAGGTCGAAATTCTTCCTCGCTCCCCAAACGTTAAAAGAAAGCAAACCCCTCTTCTGCAACCCTCTGGACTGACAAGAGCACCATCTTTGCAGGCTGGGAGAAACGCTTATGCCCAGGAACTGCCTGCAATCCAACAAACCGTATCCTGCCCCAGCTGCAGCCGTTCCTACCGCAACGAGCATACAGCAGACCGCTGCGCCTCCCCTGCCTCTTTTCCAGGGGTATTCCAGACCCTTCTTACTCTTCCCCTTCCGACGTGATCGGTTTCGCTGCTCTCCCAGAACGATCATCAGAGGCACTGACCAAAATGTTTTAAGGACCCTTATCCTTACACCAAAATCTACCGAATATGGACAAACATTGACTTTCACAGCTGATAAAATCTTGTAGCTGAGTAAACACAACCTTTGATGTTCTTGCACTTGCCAAGAGCTCATACGGTTAATTAATACTAACTGCACTTCCTACATCAAACTTTCCCTTCAAGCTTTCTTCAATTGCCTTAATGATGGTCATTTACAACGGAGTAATTAGTGCAAAGAAAGGCTTCCAAAGGCATTAATTACCTCGGGTACCTCAGTGATTTTCTTAAGTAGGAATTGGCCTTCTCGGATTTGGAGCACCATTTTGCCTGCCTGGGGTGGCTAGGGAAGAGAGCGAAGCCAGCGGGCAGGCTATAGCGAACCGGCAGGCAGACAAACAGACCAGTCCTAGTCCCGTTCCCTGCCGGCTTGCGGTCAGCGCATCACCGCTGCCGCCTGTCTGCCCTTAAACACCCAGCTCGGCATAGCCTATTTTTCCCTACGAGCAATATCCCGGTATTAACAACATAGAGCGCTTCTCCTTTTAACTGGGCCGTTAGGGATTTATGTATATATATATATATATGTATATATATATTAAAATACGAGCATGCAAAATGCCATCTCGCTTCAGAGACAATAGCACTATTTTTTTTTATATTTCTTTTTTTAAAATCCTTGCAGGAAATCTCCTTGTGCTTTCCCCACGCCTTCCC
>JASSUY010047651.1:0-15717 GCA_032466535.1 Forpus xanthops
TCTTGAAGTCCAGGGCAGTGAGCTTGCTGCACGCCCTTCTCACTGTCCTGAGGATCTCAAATTTGACCATCTTATGATCCCTCGACCATGTCATGATCATGTTCTATGTATGTTTTTAGAAACCTTGTATGACATAATCTCAAAGTGAGGAAAACAAAGGAAGGAGATTGACTATGACTTTGAGAAGTAGGAAAGTAATTAAATATGAAGATACTACTATTATCTTCACATTTTTGCCCACCTTTTTGACCCATTCTTTCTGCTGCAGTTGATTCTAAGAGCTTAAGACAGTACACGGATGCATACATTATTTAAGAGAGAATAAGTTTAGAA
Organism: Forpus xanthops; assembly: GCA_032466535.1. Taxonomy (NCBI): domain Eukaryota; kingdom Metazoa; phylum Chordata; class Aves; order Psittaciformes; family Psittacidae; genus Forpus; species Forpus xanthops. The sequence continues at coordinate 334 of JASSUY010047651.1, forward strand.
AGGTACTGCCAGTGGCACTTTGATTGTGGTATACAATAGGGTTGGCACAGTAACTTGTTAAAGCTGCCTTGATAGCAAATAAAATTAGACTAAGAAACAGAACACTGATGATTTCTTTGAATGTTCTTTTCATCTCATGGGTACTGAAATTTCATGAATATGTATAATGTAATTTAACAAAGGAGGGCTAAAAATAAGCTTGGTCAGGAGTAAAGGTGAAAATAAATTTAATAGTATATGTTATATGTAAGAAACAATTTTCTGCAATGCTGTGGGTTTATCTCTAAGGTCTGAAGAATGCAGAACATCTTGTACTGCTTCCTGGGAGATTTTTATGACTTCATTAAGGACAGTGCTCACTTGTGTCCAAAGTGCATCATTTGAAGTAATTACTGCAAATGAAACTTGGGACTTTAAAATAATGCAGGAGGTATACTTGTTATTGTCCTGCAGTTGGTACTACAGATCTGCAGGGATGTGGCAGCTGTATCCTTCCAATTTTCCTCCTCATAAGGGTAGGGAATAGGGGATATGTGGGAAGAAGGACAGCACAAGAGACAAAGTGTCACTGGATTACTGCCCAAAGAATTTTATGGCCTTCTCCTTTATCATTGTATTTCACAACGTGAATTGGTGTAAAGGAAATTCAGTGCTGCTGTATCTTCCTCTAGTATTTGATGTGTGAAGAGCAAGGCACTCCACATTACTGAAGAAAAACTGGGGCTTGGTTATGTTTCTAGTCCACCACAGGTATTTGTAGAGGGGTTATAAATAGCTCTGATGTTTCACAGTCTTGGGTTGGGTTGCATTTTTTTTATTAAAACAACCGAATTTTTTTCTCCAACCTATTTCAAGGACGTGATGGTGCCGAAGATCAGTAGGAGGTACAATCTCATCCTTGAAGTGGTAATGGCTTTTAAACACTCCTTTGACCTTCCCAGGTTTGAACTGTGGGGATGAAATCTGCAGAGGAATGACTTTATCTGAAAGCATCTTAAGCCAGCATCAAGTCAGTTTGAAATACTGTATACAGTCTCACAGAAGCTCACAGCAATAAAATGTTTAAAAGGCCTTAAGGTGTTTAAAAGAGCATTAAGGTGTTTAAAAGGCCTAAATGAGAGCCAAAGCAAGCTGTGCTCTGATTGTCTTTATTCTGATCTCTCTACACCCATTAAAGACAAAGCTAAGTTTTTATCGAGGAATTTATTGTCATACACGTACAGAGTCTACATGTGCTTAATTCGAAGCCTCTTGTTGAAAGCCTCATCTTTGTTTAAAGTTTCAGTATAGAAGCACTGCAATGTTGGTAGCTGTTGAGGAAGCAGTAGACACCTGCTCATTTAGCAACAAAGCCAAAAGCTTTTGAGACCATCAGCACACTTACATTTCAAATTGTAACTGGAAAGTACTTCATCCTTGGTCTTTGTTGTTTCAGCTGTACATTCATAGCAACGTTCTCCCACTGCTGATAAAATCTCAGGAAATGTAAATTCAAGGAGTTTGTTGGTTGCTTTCTTGTGTTTTGTGGCTGAGATTCAATGACTTGTAGGCAGTGATGAAGCTGCAAGAAGCCATCTGACGGCAATCAAGAGAGACTTCAGGGCCTTGGGGTGATTGGTTACGGAATCAGAACACAAGCAGTTTGGAAGGAATGATGTGGGAAGGAGCAAGGAGCCAAGCAGCTCAATACCTGGCTCCAAGCCTGGTGTCACTGGCAGAATTTGTGATTTTTTTTGGTCATGGGTTAGTCTACACAACACAAGGCCTGCTGGCAGCAGATGAAGTACAGCTGTCTCTAAGTGGGAAAAGGATCTTTGTGCAGGAATTAGCAGGGCTCAAAGAATTAGCTTTAAGCTAAATTTGAGGGGGGTGAGGGATAAAACCAGGCTCACTAAATATAGGCTTGATAAGCATGATATGATTGCGCAGCATCTTTATGCGGATTTGAACTTCCATAAAAAGGATCTACTTACTGTACATGACCTATTGCAATAGAAAGGTAGGATACCAGATCTCTATCAATGTGGCCAGATTTTCCTTTTTGACAAATTAGGTAGTATTTTGCAAAAAAGTACTTTTAAAGCCACAGAATCAGATTTTGTTTGGAATCTATTGCAACTCAGCCAAGAACTATGGGATAATCTCATGGTTTTAGGAAATACAAGCTTGTTAGTTGGGTAACTCACAGGTCCTTTTGTGAATGTAAAAGTCATTGTAGACAGCTCTTAATATCTAAAGTATAAGTAGAGAAATAAGTGGACGTCTGCCCAACAAGTGTTATATATGTGTAATGCTTCTGCTTTTTATTGCAAGACATCTTACATGTGTGCTGTCAAAAGGTATTATAAAGGCTGAATAGCTACAAAAGATCTTTATGACAGAGTAATGCAAGTGAGTCTTTAAGGTTTTTAGTCTTAACATCCATGAGTTAGCCTTAAGGTTTTTTTCTTTCTTACTTTTCTTTCTTTTTAAAGTTTGATTAGTCAAAATACACCTCCGCCATCAATAGGATGAGCTAAACCACCAGGTAGTTAAGTAGTTTAGGTGCAGATGGCTGGTAAGGGAGGTGCTACTGCATTGCATCTGCTTCAGAAAGTGTGCGTTTCGGGTATAGAGATGACTGTTATTCTGACTTCTACCTCCTGCACAGCACATTTCTGGGGTGGAATCAGTACAAAGTATGATCAAAAAGCTTCTGCGTTGATCAATGCTTGGTTTATATATTTGTGTCATAATGGCAGCCTTAGTGGTCTGCAAAGAGAGTATGACCTGCAAAAGAGGCTCTTAGCCCTTCCAACCTTCTACAAAGAAAATATGATCCACTTGGTACCATTGAATTGAATGGAATTGAATGCCAAAGTTCCTCTGCATATTCCTAGTAAAAGAACCCTTGTGTGACTGTATACTCTATTGTGAAAGAAATTAATATTCAAATGTGATGTAAAAAGTCTGAGGAAAGAACAAAATGATCATTGCTTGTTTTGTGTATCTGTTTTAGTGGTGTACTCTGTATTGCTACATGCTGTATATGCAGATAAACATACAAAATTAATGTGATCTCTATATCAATTCAGGTCGCTGCCTTGAAGTACATACCATCAGTTCTTCATGATGTTGAAATGGTCTTTGATGCCAAGTTACTGAGGTGAGCTGCTTCTGAGCATTTGGTACATGTATCGTATGATGTATATGATGTGTCACTGCTGTCAACAATGAATTCTTGGTGATCAGCTTGAGTCCACAAAACTATGTCAGTTTGTACTGTTCAAGACAGTGGTGGAACACAGGGTGTATGTTATTAACACAGAGTACTTACCTGACTCACATAATGAATGAATTTATTATGGCAGCCCAATGTTTGTTGAATAATTAGTAGTGAATTATTTAATATTTATTAGTGAATTAAATGCACATGTGGAAAAATCTATCTCTTTCTCTCTTTCCTTACCCCTCCCTTGAGTAAATTCTATTCCAGAAAACCAAAGCTGTTTTTAACAGCCTGAAAGAAGTATTTATCTTTATTTGTCAAAGCTCAATTGCCTCCTCCACACAAAAAAATGTCTGTTTTATTGAAAACAATGGAAAAGTAATAAACAACTGTAAACACAGCCAAAATGTAGTTCATCCTCATCTTGTTTCTCTTTAAAGTTTTCTTTCTAACCTGCTACTGATCAATGCTCTTGATATGGTAAATAAATCTAAGCCTCAAAATGAAGTAAGTGGGTAGGAAGACATGATCTGTTAACACATGATAAATTAATCTGTATGGTATTTATGGCACTTTTCTTTTCTCATGCAGTCAGCTACTGTATGAATTTTATACTTGCATCCCACCAGTGAAACTACAGAAGCAGAAGGTGCAGTCTATGAAGGAAATAGTACTCAGCAACCTTTTTAAAAAACAAGGTAAATACAAAACGCCTTTCAGGCCTCAAATAAATAGGTCTGAAAATACCGACTTTTTGTGCAGTTCATGTTTGAAATTCAGTAAAACTAATACTGAGATGCTGTGAGTGCCAGAAGTCTGACCTCTGGAGAGGATTTTCCTCCTTCTTCTAGATGGCTTTTGTGCAAAGCATGACTCCTAGCCTAGAACCAGGAACAGGCGAGTCTAGAGGAAGAGTTTTGTGTGGTTTTCCTATGACATAATGGATAGATGGATGAGCTGCATATATCCTTTCAACCCTTTTGTAAGCTCTGAAATGAAATAGGAAGTGAAACCTTGAGAACACAGCTTTTGTTGAATGAGGTTCTGTCTGGGCAAAGGAAAAAAGCCTGATTGCTGCAGTGCAGCATTCCCAGTCATAGGAATTACAATGTTTCTTAACCTTCATCAGAACTCAGTGGCCTCCTTCACTGGCTGAAGTAGCAAGCGGTACTGAAATGTCTTCATCAGCCTTGTGCTTAGTTTTCCTTCATTTTTTAATGGAAAGGGAGTTGTTGCTAAAGGAATCCTAGAAGAGAAGTCTAATTTTACATGGTTGAGTTGATCTTGCCTGCTAAGTGTTCTGTCTCCTCTTGTCAGATGGCTTGCTGGTCTCTCAGAATCTTACTGCTGTGTAGAAGATCTCCAGAACATTGAAGGCACATAAGCTACTCACATGTCCATTTTGTCAGATGTTCAGTTTCTGACAAATCATAGATCATTCTAGGAACTTGACAGTTTTACAGTGGGTAGAATGAGTGTAGAGTCAGCTCTCATCTCATTCTTCTATGTTGCCAGAAGAGTGATGCAGTTCTAACTACCTAGGACAGATAAAAATTCAGCTGTATTTGAAGGCCCGTGTTGCATTCTATTGAGCCTGAAATGTATATTGTAATCTGTAGCAATAATTATCTTTGTCTGTTGTGTTTTGGGACCATTACAGATTTCCTGGACAGAAATATAGAAAATAAAATAGTTTTATTGCTTAGCTTAAATGAGGTATATTTTTAACCCACATTTGTATTAGCAATTTTAAGTGTCACTTTTTTTCTTTAAATATGTGTAGGACTCAAGGTTGCTTGAATCTGTGGAGCTTTCATAGCTATAGCTTGAATATGTGCAGACACTGATCCTCTATTAAAAGCCAAACCAAGCCCTGGTTTTCAAACAGATCTAGTTCTGTATTCACATTTTTTCCCTGTAGTTTACTATATGTATTTTACAAGTACTGTGTGACACATCATTGCATTACCAGTTGCCTTTTACTGCTAAGGCTGCTAAGGTCATAAGTGCCAGTCTTAGTTTTATCTCTACTTCTTGTGGTGAGTAGTATTTGGACCAGAAGGAAAGCTATCCTGTCATAAAACTTAGAGGCTTCTGGGTTATAATAATGCACTCTGTTGAACTTATGGTCTTACTAGAATTCAGTCAGGTACTTTCACTGTGTTTGATACTGAGAAATTAAGTCCTGATATTGTTAACCGGGGAGCATTCCTTTAAAGATTTTACACTTCAGCATTTTGATGAAGTTACAGACAAACCTGCTTCTTGCTGCAATTGTAGAGTTTATAATTTACACATTCCTGAACCTGACAATCTCCTTTTTGTTATTTTTCCCTTGCTGGGGGAAGAGGGCGCAAGCATAACTTTAAACCACCCTCAGTGCAACCCAGTCAGGGTCAGGTAGACTCTTGTAAGTAGATTTTCTTTTTCATGAGACCATTCCATTACAAAGTTATCATATCTCTGATACTTAGTATGCCCAGCAAGCCATGTTACTTTTGCCTCATTGGTGTTCTCTGAATATCTGTTAAGGTGTTTAGTCATAGAGTTTCTCTTGTGGGTGATGATCTTCATAACTTTCACTCAATTCCTTTCACCACGACATTATTAAAGGCAGGAAGTCAACTTTGGGATAATCATTGTTTTATATCTAACTGTAATTTAAGAGGTGTTCTTTTTTTATTTCTATTTTCTTTTTGTATTACTTGATTTTAAACTTTGGGCTGCAATTACTATAGGGAAAGTCCACGACATGTTTAAGTATAGGCACTGAAGGTAGGAAAAGACCAATACACAATTAAGTATGTCTTATAGTAGTATAAAATAGTTTCTGTGCTGTGCTATTGCAATATTGAGCACAGTAAATATCAAACAAGTACTTTTTCTTGTACAATATTGTGGTTTAAAATCGAAAATTCCAAAGATGTTTTCTGTTAAATGCAATTGATTTTAAAATTAATTGGGTAGAGAACCCAGCAGTGTGTGGATGGTGTAGACAGTGCCTGATTCATTGCTCCACGCAAGGAGGGAGAAGGTAATTTACAAGAATGAAAGCATGTGCATTGCATCACTAAGTAAGATGCAGCATGATAATTAAGGTAAGATTGCCAGCAGTATCATTAACTAAAGTTCACATTTATCTGCAACAGGTAGGATTTTTTTCTGCCATGAATATGGATTATATTTAGCTACATTGCTAATTACAGTCAAGTCTTTTGATTTGGGTGTGTTTGAAATTATCCATCTTTCCTCCAGACTTTAGTATTTGGTCTCTTTCTGTGTATTCATTACAGTTCCAATGCAGTTAATTTACCTCCAGTCCCAAAGGTATTGTCTTTATAATTCAATTGGAGCTCACACATTGATAATTTTTTTCCCCTATCCATTGATATTCACAACATTTGCTAAGGAAGTGGACTTGTGAAAACATGAAACTTTAAAAAAAGAAAAAAAAGCCAATGAAACTTGGTTATGGGAGCCTTCAGGTTACACTGAATGTATTGGTATGCATTCCCAGGCATTCCAAAGTTTGCACTGTGGACTGTCACGGGCTAGAGTGCTGTCATCAGGTAGGATGTGCAGGCCTGTTGACTGCTACTGTCCGTGATCTTCAGAAAGCCCCCAGCCCTACAGCACTTTGAGAAGCCTTTAAATTACATGGACAGATTTTGTTTTTGTTGAGGCATTGAGTTCTTGTTCCCACTCTCAAGCTATAATACAGCTTAGAGGGGTTATGAGGTGACAGTTTAGAGGGTTCAGGTGTTTGAGGAGCTGAATGTATCAAGACAGATGCTTTCAACTGCTTGTGCGTGTTCACCATAACATTTAGGAGCATTCTAACAGGATATGTGAGTACGCTCACAGGCATTTACCTAGTGTTTGCTTTCTGACAATAGGTCCTTGATCAGAGGACAAGAAATCTGAAACTTTTTTACACTTTCTTTTTAGATCATCTGATAATTTATTACTTAAAAATAACAGAGGGAAAGAAATGATCGTCTTGTCCTGTATAAGCACCCCAATGCAATTTCAGAGTGTCATTTATATATAAGAAACTTTCTCCTGGCATATATTCCTTTATATAGTGGGATATAACAGATTATTCTCTACCTGCTGTGAAATTCCCTATTAGGCTACCAAAGAAGAGGTTCACTAGAATTGTTTCATTTGTATGTAAAAGTGCATTTTGCATGAAAAATGCACAGAAAATTACTTAAATCATTGTGGTTTTTCTTTTTACAGGGAATTGCCAAAATTCCCCGATCATTTCTCCATGCTTGAGAGATCATTAAATTAAGACATAGCTGTTTACATGCCATTTTTATTGTAGCTAATGTTTCTGAGCTTGCAGTATTTGGAGCTAGATTTTTATTCTAAGCTGGCATGAAATATCCACTGACATTATGCCAAAATTTGTATTCTAGTTAGCCTCGGGAGTATTGATTTTTATTGGTGCAAAATGAAAATAGAGTGTTTGAACATACAATAAAATGTGTTTATATTCAATACTGCTGCTTTTGACTCGGTATTCCCTAGAGCTCCACTCCTGATTAGGAGTTCGTGCTGTAGCAGACCACTGTGAGATCTCCTCCAAAGGGTAGAAAAATCTAAGTAGGTCAGGCAGATGGTCACTGGCAGGGGTGGGAATAGAGTTTCAGTCTCTTGGCTCAAAATCCAGGTCGTCTGCTCACTGTGGCTGTAGACATAGCTACTGCATGTTCAGCATATGCAAACCACTTGCTGATTTTGGAAGAACAGCAGCAAGAGACATATGTTAACAGCAGGGGTTAATTTGCCAGATGCCAGAAGAAATATTGAGACTATAGTAATTTCTTTTCCCCTAACTGAGGAACTCTTCCTGTTACGCTACTGTTTAAAGAAGATAGGTACCTGCACACACCTGTAATGAGATTTCTTTCTAGAGGTTTGCATTTGGGACACGGGTTATTATCTGTCAGAAAATGCAGGTTTGTGTATAATGTATAACACCAGTGTTGCACAAGGAATATGTTTGATTTCTTTGAAGGATCCAGCTGTAAGTCCATGTTGTAATTTTGGATACATGCAAGTCAGGATCAAGTAAGAAAATGTTAAATGGTGGCATATAAATCTATATCAAGCCTATGTTCTCTGTTCTATGTAACCCAATTAAAGATGTAGAAATAAGTGTATTAAGTGAATTCCTTTAAAATACAAAACTTTTCCTGTGAATTCATTCTTGAACTTTCTATTTAGCTTGGAGGAGAGTTGTTTAAGAAACACTCTTCTGAGAGGTTTGTTTTATTTCTCCTTCCTCTTTTTGTAATATGCAGTAGTGTTTTTAAGGATATATTTCCTTTAATGCATCACTTCAACTTCTGTATTCATTTTTTTGCCACTTGTATTCCTGCAGAATCTTAATATGGATGAGGAAGCCATATGCATATTTGTAGGTGTTTACCTGCATGTATTTGTGATGAGCACATGTTCATCACAATGAGAAAGCCATTGCTTTCTGCAGTTTGTGGAGTAGGTGCTCAGTATTGCTACTGGTAACTTTTTGTTAGATGTGATGGATGATGGCAATTACTTATCACACTTTTCAAGAAGCTTTATGTGTGGAAATGTAAATCAAGTTAGGTGAACTCTTTAGTTTTAACAACGAACTTCTGAATGTGTGTAAAACTGTTTAGAAATAGGAAAGAGAGAACTAAGGTGTGTTATAGACATTGATATGAAACTTTAGCAACATTGTGCGTCAATTAAATGGAATGCGGAAACATGCAAATTGGAATTTATTAATATAAAAATCAGAATGCAAGGCGAATTATGAAATCTGCTAGCAAGGAAATGCTGACAACTCTTTGTGGCAGGCTATTATGGCTGGAAAAGGCACTGAACACTTGAAGCGTTGCTTTAGCTACAGCAATGATAGCGTTAGATATTGCTCTGACTGCCTTTGAATGTGCAGCATTACTCAGCTCCTGTGAGGAGTGAAGAAACTAGCAGATATGCCAGGAAGTTTGGAAGTGGATGTATCCTGCAGTGTTATGACTGGGTTGCGGTGGTGTGCTGTGACCATGAACACTGTAGCTGTTCTAACTGCTTAGAGTGGGCAGCAGTAATGTTGTATGGTGGCTTCAGAGGATCAACCATTGTGTTTCTCCTTCCTGCGTTAGTACTAGATTCCAGGAGACTAGAATTTGCATATTAAAGTGCTGTCAAAATAACTAGGTGACCTATAGTTCCTCCTCTTTGTATGGCTCTCATCTAAACTGTGAAATTCCAATTTACATTTAGAAATTAATAAAACATATACAATTTTAAATTTATTATATTTGCGCTCCCAGCAAAAATTATGGCAAATAACAAAGAGAGAAGACTTTTAATAGAAGGGTGCCTGCCAGCTGTGACCAGATATCCTTTGTGAGGGTGCATGGTGCTTTATTTGAGCACTGGCTGCCATCAGAATTCTCTCCTTGAAAGAATGTTGTTCACTTATTTTATTTTTAAGGCTTTGCTCTAAATCTGTATTCAGATGATACCTGTGTCCTTATTAATATGGCATGCTAGTTTTTAAGTGGGCATGAAGCCATCCTAACAGATGGATATGACTACAGGCATGCCAGGGAATCAAGAGTAGTGTTTCCTGAGGGATACAAAAGTGGTGTTAAATCTTTATTACCATTTTGGCTGCACATAGGAGGCAGTCAGGAATGAAGCCGTCTGTGATCTTTGCTGAAGGAGACCCAAATGTATTTTTTTTAATTGACATTATTACATTAATTATTTACCTGGTATAGAAGAAATTGATATCTTCTGAAGGAGAATAAGGTGAATAATGGGGTTCAAACCTCTCTTCCCCCCTCTCTCCCCCTCCCCCCCAACAGTAGCAACCAAACCCAAAACTGAAACATATAACTACTTAATCTTTTACAAGAACGCATCTACCTGCCTTTGTTCAGGAGTGTGCTACCAGGGAACTTCTGAGAAGTGCGTTGGAATTTGGTGTTGATAAATACCTGGACCATGTGTCTCTTAACAGACATTGATGAAATAAATATAAGGGGCTCAAAGTGTATTTTGATGCTGTATGTGTTCAAATACAGTCTGGGGCAGTATACATACTCAGCTGTCAACCAACACTCCACGTCCTTTCCTGCCAAACAGCTTTCCAGCCACTCTTCCCCAAGCCTTGGGTTGTTGTAGCCCAAGTGCATGACCTGACATTGAGCCTTGTTAAACCTCATACATTGGCCACAGCACATCAATCCACCCTGTCCAAAACCCTCTGTAGGGCCTTCCTGTCCTTCAGCTGATCAACAATCCCAGCCAATGTGGTGTCATCTGCAAACTTACTAAAGATGTACCCAGTAGTGAGTTCAGATCATCAAAAACCAGAACTGCAAATTTTACTTCAGCTCTTTATTTTCTCAGTTACTGCCTTCCATGAGGTTTTTTTTTCTCTCCTTTTCCTTAGCCAATGTGTTGTTGATAGTCAAATGAGCACTTAGCTCATTTTGATTACTTAATTTATGCAATGGTACCTTCATATCTGAATTTATATACCCATTCAGTAAACATTTTCCCTACATAACAGAGCATTTTCAGATTTTGTATAATGTTCTAGTGAAAGGGTTTTAACAAGACTTTTAATGATGAGAAAACATGAATGCACTTTTGTGTTAATAATGCAGGCTCAGGCTGAGCCCAGGTCCTGTTTGCTATAATGCTATTAGTTTTCAGGAACTTTGATTGTGTTCATGAGAACATGATGGAATTGCATCCTCATGTGGGATGTCTTATAAAACTTAATTAATTTGCCTTTTTTAAGACTATTGTTTTTGTGCATGAATAATGTCCTGGAAATGCCTTACCTGAGTTCTTTACTCCACACAAAATTAAGGAATTTTGTATTGGCTCAGGTGAAATCCTGAGTTTGTTTAGCAGTCACAGAATCCCAGAATATAGCCTTAATATAAACCAAAGTAATTAACACAAAAACCAGTTTCATAATTAAAATATGTTGAACAATTTCCCCATTATTTATAGTTGCAGGGTTTGGTTTTTTTTTAAGGAAACACTTATAGCTGAGGCTGGTTAAGCAACCTTTGAATTTCCATGGAGTTTGACACTTTCACATTGTTCACATCTGAAAATGTGCTGTAAATAATTGATCAGCTGCCTCTGTTAAGTCCTTTTAATAGCTTCTGTATGTATCAAATATGGCTCAAATTTTAATTTATAATGTAAAGTACACCTGGGAGTAATGAAGCTTGTAGAGCAATTAGCTCATAAAACTGGAGGAAATCCATTGTACCTTCTGCCTTAGCAGTCCTCTCAGTGCTATGGAAATGTTTAAAAAGTATGAGTGCTTTTATGCAAAACAAAACTTATGTCAAAGACTTTTTTATTTAATTTTTTTTTCCCAAAATACATGTGTTTGTGGAGGTTTTAAATGATGGACAACAGAGGGCATTTTGCATTCTCTGGACTTGGTCCAGTTGTGTTTCAAAAACCTCCAAGGACAGAGTCTGTGAAAGCTATTCATTCTGCTGCCTGACCCTCACGGGAAAGAAGTTTCTCTTTAGATCGTCATTTCAGTTCTGAGTCCAGTTTTTATTAGGTCCACTTTTCAATATGCTAAATGCATGCCATCTTTCAGTAGCAGACTGGATATCACTGCAGTCCCATTTTAATTCCTTTTGCAACTTCATAAGCGAATTCCTTGCGTGCATCTCACTGAGGTATCATACATCTACCTCAACAGCATATGGACTGCAGGGGGAACTTACAAGTCTGGCAAATAACTCAGTCCAACTGCGCAGTGGGAATGAAGCAGTCATTGCTGTGTTAGAGATGTGGGTGTTCATCCTAGTATGTTTAACAGGGGTTTACATTAATAGGCTTAGGGTCTTTTTTATAACCATCATGAAATGAACTTAGTTAGCAATAAATATTATATATAAAGGAAAAAATATCTTCAGTATTTTTGTAGCGGTGAGAACCTTGATAAATGAACGTCTCATGGTATGAATTGTTTCCCCCCCAAACAACCCTGGGCTGTTGAAGGACAGTTTCCACAGATGGCAATGAAACCAGAATGAAAGCTTATGTTTTAGTTTTTTCACAAGTAGGTTAGTAATAACCTAATTTACAACCTGTACTTTTATATTTCCTGGATATAAAAGCAAAGCAAAAAGCCACCAAACCCCCCACCCCCCCAAAAAAAAAAAAATCCACCCAAATCACATTTATCACATTTCAGCCAGCTTTAAAGGTATTGAGTGCACCTTTAAACATTGCTCATCATGTTTCTTTGGTGTAGTTTTTGGTCAAGAAGCTGATGGCACTGCAGTTGTTGCATTTGCAATTACTTAATAGAGGTGGTTCATGTGAGCAAATCAAGGAAGAATTTGCTAATTATGAAATTACAGCTCAGTTTCAGAAATGTGTAGAATATTGAGTATCTGCAGGTGGTGATGAGGAATCTCTTGGCATTGGTGACTTTTGGAGGGCAATTTGTCTCCATGGACCTAAATCCACACTGGAGTGCTTTTGAAGTGTTAGTGTGCTCTGCTAACTGCTTTGTAAATGCAGCTGTTTGGTTCCTGGATCAGAGGTGTTGTCTGTGTCCTGCAGTAAGTGCAGGAAGCTTGTCTAAGTGCAGAATTGGTCACATAAATGAGCTGTAAGTGGTGTGAAATTCCTTTTTATGCTGCTCATCGAATAGGTCTTGTGTTGATGTGTTCTTTAACTGCTGCTGTACTCACGAGTTTGCAACTTAGCCAGACAATTTCTTTTGTAGCTTGGAAGAAGGGTTATATTAAAATCAGGTAAGTAGTGTTTGTTCATATTGTGGCATGATCAGGAGTAGAGATACTTTCTGAGGCAAGATATTATGCTGCTCCTTGATTAAAAGCTGCTGGCTTTATATGGCTTGGAACTGTTACTTGAAATGAGAACAGTCTGCATGGATTGCTTCTGCTGATTCATCTGCAACATACAGAAACTTGAAATCTCTTTCCTTTTCCTCTCTCTTTCTTTCTCACCCTTCTGTCTTTCTGTACTAGCACACGTATTTTGGGGGGATTCTGCACCCCTCTTATTTTACATCACATTGGTTACAGTTTCACTAAGGCTCACCCTTCACTTGTTTATCAGTGAGTACACTCTCTGTCCAGGAAATGTGTTCTGAATAATTGTTAAAAGAAAAAATAAGAAGACACATTTTAATTGTTTGCAGCAATTGAGGTTTGCTGGTTTTGCTCTTTATTTTCAGAAGCTGTGACACATGGTGGTGATAGAAATTAGTATCCAATCGCTGGTATAAATATTTTTCCAAAGGGTTAATACAGAAAAGAATTTAAAGCACTGAAAGATCAGTTGAGCGGAAATAAGTAGGAACTGCAGCTCACTGTCAGTGTGTAGAATGCTTCTTAAGTTCTATACAGGTTTGATTCTGAGGTAGAACCTTTGAAGCTATGTTCAGCTCTGTCTTCCTCCCAGGTTATTTTTGTAACTCTAACAAATCTTTGAAGCGTCTGCTCAGTGTTACACGCCATTGTGCTGTACCCTCTTTAATTACATAGCACTGTATAAGCATGCTGCTACTTAAATCACTTGATGACATATAGCAATTATATTAGGCAAAACCCTGTAAATTTTGTTCTTTGGTAGGTAGTGCCTTCAGTGGAGTTACTTCAGTTTTATGTCTTGTCCTCCTGACATTTCCTGTACACATCTCTGTCCTAAAAAGTTCATGTGAAATGAAAAGCTTGCTCTTTGTGTCAGCTTCCTTAAACAAGGATAAACGTATGCATAGGTTGCTTTTTATTAGTCTTTCCTTTGTCTGTGTTCTTACAAGGTATGTTTCAAAATGACGCACACAGAACAATTCTGTTGGTGTTTCTGTCTTGTTTTCAGAAAGAATAATTTTATACTTATAATATTGTTCTTACAATAAAATATTTCCCCTTCTTAAATACAGCTCATTTCCAGGTGCTTTGTGCCTAAAGTGAAAAGCTTGTTCCTAAGTGTTTGGGACAAGTATTACTATCAGAGGTTTTTTGCTATGTGAGGACTGTTGGCTTACAAAATTATCACATAAGTTAAAGAGTATCCCTGAGGCATAATTGGAAAATCAACAATTCCACATCGGAGAGGACTGTGGCTGTTAAAGCATGTTGTGCTTGACTATTTGGAGGAGGATTTATGTGTAAATAGTATTTGATTTATATTTGGTCTTAAGATAATTTGCTCTCTTTCAGAATGCAGGGACATTCTGCTTCCTGTGATTACAAAAGAGCTGAAGGAACTACTGGAACAAAAGGATGATCAGCAGCTCCAGGCCCAAGAGAAGAAATACTGTGTTGAATTACTCAATAGCATCCTGGAGGTTCTGAGCTGTCAAGACCCTGTAAGTATTGATGATATAGCTCATCCAAGGCTGTGGTAAGCCTGAGCGGATGAGGTATTAAATTATTGATGCTGATGAATCTCATTTAAATTTTTAATACAAGTCAGTGGCAAATTGAACTTTTCTCCTATTATTCATGAATTTAAGTTAAAGGGCAGTTGAGCTATTAGAGAAGAAGTACTGAAATCTATGCTGTCTCTTTTTATTCCACTATTACATGTTCTTTAAATAGCCAGCTGCTATAAGTCCCTGTAGTATTAAATGCAGTGAGGCTGCTATGTTTTGCCTAGCAGAGGATTAGACACTTCTAGTTTTCAGTAGTAAAGTTCAATGGAACCCATTATGTCATGAAAACTGCTGAGAATTTAAAACACACGTAAAAAAAAAGTAATCTTTAAGAGATGATGCAGATTTCCCTTGAGTGCCACACTGCAGTTTATTTTTGAAGTGAAACATCTTGTTTCAAGAATATACATTTTTGACTTGCACTGGTAAATACTTTCTATCCCATACTCATACAGGTGAATGGAAAAGGTTTGCTATATGACCACATTATTATAATCATAGAATCATAGAATTATAGAATAGTTAGGGTTGGAAAGGACCTTAAGATCATCTACTTCCAACCCCCAGCCATGGCAGGGACACCTCACGCTAAACCATGCCACCCAAGGCTATGTCCAACCCGCACTTGAATACCGCCAGCAATGGAGCATTCACAACTTCCCTGGGCAACCCATTGCAGTGCCTCACCACCCTTACAGGAAAGAATTTCTTC
>JASSUY010047652.1:0-15609 GCA_032466535.1 Forpus xanthops
GGACTGTAGTGAGAGGACAAGGGGTAATGGGTTCAAACTTAAACAGGGGCAGTTTAGATTGGATCTGAGGAAGAAATTCTTTACTGTCAGGGTGATGAGGCACTGGAATGTGTTGCCCAGGGAAGTTGTGAATGCTCCATCACTGTCAGTGTTCAAGGCCGGGTTGGACATAGCCTTGTGTGGCATGGTTTAGTGGGAGGTGTCCCTCCCCACGGCAGGGGGGTTGGAACTAGAACTCATCACGTAACATTTTCTGGATTCTTTCTACAATCTAAAGAAAGGCCTTGAGCCGACCTCTACCTTGGAATAACCATGCCTGCAAAATGAAGACTAAAATAATTTACTGGGGGCTGTCATAGAAACTGCACTCTGCACACAAACTAGGAATACACAGAAAAACATCTTTCTTATCTCAAACCAGGCCTAAAGGATCTACCCAGCACTTCTGAAAAAAGCTTTAAAGAACTGCGATAGTGTATGATGAAGCAAGCCAAGCACTGAAGATATGTCAGTCATCTGAACACGTAGCTCAGAGCGTACTGAGTGGGTTAGGCAGGCTTTTCTGGTCACTGCAGCACTAATTGGTTCAGTCCCCACAGTAAACTGTTCATTAGCCGCTGGAGGAAAGCAGCTGAAACAGTAGTTTGCAGGAATGGAATTTGTTCAGTAGGTGGAGGAAGAAGAAATAATAGTAATAAAGAACAACAGGGCTCCACACATATTAGGAGAACAAAATAGCCTCGTGCAGATTTGAAGTGCTGATGAGACCTCAAACCTTGTAATTTGACTAAAAGCCACTCCATGCCACCTAAACATGTGGCTACAGCCCATACCTGAGGGACAATGCATGCCTCACTGCACCCTTCTCCAAGATAAGAAGCGGCCCTCATGCAGTCCAACAGAATGTGTCAGGTCTGATGGCTAAAAAGAAAAGGGATTGGGCCCTGAAAACACCTCCTCTGTGTTTTTTTCCCCAAATGCATCCTGAGCACATTTATAGAGGAAGAACTGAGCATGTTCTCAAAAGCAAAGAAAACATATTTGTTGCTTGTCATCCAAAGGTACATCCCAGAGAAAAAAACTCTTGTAAGGATCAAGATTGGAAGACCTGCAACATTAGTCATAGTACACAAAAATCAAATCAATTTAAAAAATCATAACTTGTTTGGTGTATCATAGATCCATATCAATGCACAACCTTACCTTGATCTATTTAGCTTATTAGATGAGCTGGTACAAATTCTTCTCTGGCAAACCTGCCTGAAGTTTGCCTAAAATCTATTTCTGCCCCCAGGTAACACTAAATAAAGCTCTCTGAAATTCAGTCTATGGTGTATTTAAAACACCTGTTAAAAGTTTAAAACTGAACCAGACATGGGTGCATATCTAAGGACAAACACACTTTAATTTGCTTTTATGTGGGATATGCATGCCTAGAGTAATAGAAGAACTACATAATGGAAAATCTCATTTTGATAAACACCTTAAGATTATCATCTGCAAAGACTAACAATTCAGTTTTACCAAAACCAATCTTTATTATCTGACAGTTAAAAGAGCTGGACTTAAGCAATATAATCAGGATGCACTTTCACGAACTAAGGCAATTTTTTACCTGTGTATGTCATCAATTAGCAGACCCTTAAAAAGTGTGAAATGGGGGTATTAGGCAATTAGAGAAGACAATTTCTAAAATGAAGTAGCTGTTTTTGCAATCCGAAAGTATCATTGAGGAAATCTTTCGTTTACAACTAGAACTTCAGCATCTGCATCCTCATCATCCCAACACAGAGTAAACAAGAAAAAAAAATACTATGCTTTGGAAATACAGGACTAGTGAGACCTCATGTCCCTTTCATCCAATGGTCTGTCTCAGGCAGGCAGAGGCCAACACAAGATGCCTCAGAGAAATGTGCAAGAACCCCCCTGGCAAGTAATTATAGCACAATCTCGCCATACTGAGTACTTCTTCTGAGCTCCTATCTGCTAGAAATTATTACATCAACATATAGAATGTGAAAGTACTCTACAAAATGTTTATTTTCCAAGCATCCTCTTTGAATGCTGATACAACATAAACCAATTATTTATTCATTAGAAGTCTACATGATCAGACTTAGGTGCTATCATGAACTTCCCTTTTACAATTGCTGTTTCTTTTCTTGCCTTGTAAGTTATTTAAGAAAAGGATCATTATCTCCTAGCACAGTACACTTCATCTACCTTATCTAAAAAGATGATCCTGACAGATGCTAAACTGCAGGTGAAGCACTATACCACTGGTCAGGAATGAACTATCACCATAGTGCAGAACTATGGATTATGTCTGGTACTGAAAACATGAGACACACATCTAGAACTCTAGAAAATATTTATGTTAGGTGCCTGGGCATATGCCTTTATTACTCAAAAATGAAAAAACCAAACTACATATGGGCAACCCATAAAGAAGCAAGGAAAAAAAGGGGTAGAATCTATGTCTCCACTAAATTTTATCACAGTTAAGAACAGGAACACATGCTTTTATTTGCTCTTCCTACACTATTTCTACAGT
Organism: Forpus xanthops; assembly: GCA_032466535.1. Lineage (NCBI taxonomy): Eukaryota > Metazoa > Chordata > Aves > Psittaciformes > Psittacidae > Forpus > Forpus xanthops. The sequence goes on from JASSUY010047652.1 coordinate 2,555, forward strand.
CACTCTACTGAAATGGTCTGGTTTGTGTGTCACTTTCATTCTCTTTTCAGCTAGTCATCTCGATTTCTCTCTTTTCTGTCTTTCCAAAAGAGCAGCACTCCTAATTGAATGCCAGACATTTTCCTGCAGTCCCTAAGTAGCAAATGCCTTTAAATCACAGTCCAGTTCTCAAATAAAAACTTAGGCACACCAAAAAAATCTCCCAAAACTGCGTATAAAAAGAAGAATTGTCGTGGTTTAAGGCCTTCACACAGCCCGCTCACTCTCCCCTCTTTCTTCCCCCAGTCCTGGGCGAATGAGGAGGTGAATCGAAAGAATGCAACTCCCACAGGCTGAGATAAGAACAGTTTAATAACTAAGGTATAACACAAATCACTACTGCTACCACCAATAATAATAATGGCAAGAGAAATACAAGGGAAAAGAATACAATCGCTCGCCACCTATACCCAGCCCGAAAAAGCGGCGTACCCCCCACACTTCTGGGTCTCTGCCCTCCGTTTTTTACATCCTGGGCATGACGTGGAATACCTGTTTGGTCAGTTTGGGTCAGGTGTCCTGTCTCTGCTTCCTCCCAGCTTCCCCTCCTCCCTGGCAGAGCATGAGACTCAGAAAGCCCACGGTCAGATCAAAACTTTACCAAGCAGTACCTGAAAACACTGGTGTTATCAGCACTGTTCCCAGGCCCAAAACCAAAAACACAGCGCTGCACCAGCTACCAAGGAGAAGAAAAATGACTGCTACTGCTGAACCCATGACAAGAATCAATCAATCTAACTACCATACCACAAAGCACAGCTCATAATTTTGCTACAAGACCAGTTAAACTGAGACTCCATCTTCCAAACAAAGCAGGTGGGAGTGCTGCATTTTGCGGTATGTACTCTATAGGGAATACAAGAGCAGCCATCACACATGCTCAATGCAAGATTTGAGATGGATTGTGTCAGGGTCAAAGCAAAGATGAGTCCTTCCTCCACTACAGAAGCCATAACAACCCACCTTCCAACAGTCTGTGCCAAAGTTTTTATCTCCAAACATCAAGTAGCATGGGCTCCCTTTGCATATCTAAGGGTATTTTAGCCTTAAACAGTGTGATGGATGTGGACAGAAGGCTGGTATAGCAGGGTCGAAATAGGAAAAAGAGAGGAATTAGACAGAAAGGTGGATATAGCAACATGATGGAGATCAACATCCTGTTACATTATCTTACACCCTTCTCCAAATTTCTTTAGTCCTGTCCAATTAAAGTGAAATTCCTCTTAGACACCTAGGACATAGTTATAATATACAATCAGAATTTTGTTAGAATCTTTTCCTGCACCATCTTCTGTTCAGTATTTATTACACTTTTATTCCTCAATATTGACTTGTTTAGGCTGCTGAGAAGTATCTTGAAGCACGCTTTTTGAAATTAGAGTTGATGAAATAAAACTGGTGACACATGAAAAGCTAAATCAACAAATATACTTTCTGTTTATTTAGCTGTAGCTATGAATGGTATACAGAGTCTTCTCTGGGGGTTACAACAGAACATTAGCTTTTCCATCTTCCACTTAGAAAATATTTTTCATCTGAGTTTGCTTTCTCTTCAAACAGTACAAGCATGAAAATTTTTATTGCTGCCTTGTGCTACATGTGCTTTGTCTTTTTTTTTTGCTGATCATGTCCTTGAGTCTCCCATTTAATACACAACTAGTTTAAACAATCTTTCCAATATGTAAAATCCTTTAGAGTTCTAATTTGTGTCTTACAGAATAAAAACCTAAAGCCATCTACCTGGAGAACTTGCTCCACAACCTGGCCTACAGAAGTGTGTGTTACATCACTACAGCTCCAAGCACTTCAGCATCACATCTTAACAGGAACAGAGAGAATAGCAGCAAGTGAAGGAAGGAAGGGTACAAAGGCACCTGTGCAGGCTAAGGAATCTTGTGAGAAAAGGAGTACAGTTGACTGGAAACAGAAAGCAGCCATATCTGAAAGTCACTGAATGAAGAATAGCTATTTGGTACTGTTGGATGAACCTCATGAACATCTTGCATGTTTTTTAAACTCATTTTCTATCTCTATAGATGCTTTTATTAGTTCTCTTCCCCATCACTCACTAATTGAATAGTACAAGTGGACCTGAATACTCATTCTTTTTAAATGGTCATTTTTTTTCCTGAAGTTTTAAACGCAATTGATCTACATTGTAGATGTAACTCGAGATGTAACTCGACTTCCGAGTTTCCCTTAACTAAATCAGTCTGAAACATTAGAAAGATGTAGCTCAGTTTAAACATACACCAAAACCCTGGTAATAAACATATCTAGATGCATCTTATTTTTGAAACTGTGTATACAGTATATATGCATCTATCTGAATTGCCATGTAACAAAGATTAAAAAAAGGAGCCAGTGTGCTTCATTATCCATAAATGACTTCAGCAAGAATACTGATTTCTCAGTGAATAGGTACAGTTACCTTCCCTTTTAATTTTCCCATGAAAGAGATTCTTTTGATACAATTAAATAAAAATGAAGTAAAGGAAATTTGTGATGAGGAAAGACTATGGTAATTAACATAAAACTACAGTCTAGTGCTCTGCCAAAGAGCTGAGGGAAGCTATTCAGTCTGGAAGACCTCCAACAAATGCTTTACATTCAAATTTTGACACATATAAATCAATAAAGATGAATAAAGATCTGACTAACTTGTGGAGAAAAAAAAAATATCATTTTTTCCAAATAATTTTAATAAATAGCTGCACGAATAAATTTAAATTAACATTAAAATCATAAAATACACCAAATAAATGGATAATTACCCCATTAGATCATAATTTAGATCAAGCACCGTCCTGCTACATTCAAGACAATATCACTATATTTCTATGTTCAAGAGAAGGCTTTTTTTGCATGCCTTCCACCCGTAAACAAGCATCAGTCTGTGAACTAAAACTCCGTTCAGATCGTCTCACATTAATAGGTCTCAGCAAAATAAATTTGAGGCAAATAATCACTGTAAAATTGTACGTTAGTTATGTGAGAAATGAATATTTACATTAATCAGATCATGAGTAGCAGCCCAGTCCCAATAGAGCTGGTAAAATCTCTACCTTCAAAATTACACAGCAGAAATGTAATTTTTACAGAAGTCCATGAATTACAATAACTGGTTTAGGTCAATGCTTGGGTTCATTATGCTTTTTAAATGTTATAATAGCTATATGTTTTGTGTATAAAATGAAAAGGAAATGAGAATAACCCAAGCTCTTACAAATAAGTGAGAGGCTGCTGAAATGCAAGATAGGGTAGGACCCACTAGTTAAAATGGAAATGAAACATTTTGATCAAAGGTGTAAACCAGCTCAGACCAAACTGCTTCTTTCAGCCTCAGAAAGCACAGTATAATTTATACCTTCCAGAGCTGATGTTCATGGTACTGCGCAAAAGTGGGTGACACCACTAACAGCCAGATCTGGACAATCTCCTGAATTCCTTTTGCTTTTATAAATGCTACCAAGCAACAGAAGGAGCAAATTTGATTACTAGCAGCTAATTAGAAGATGACGGTTTTAATTTCATGTTATGGTGTAAGATTTTTTATGTTTGCTTCTTGAAAGAATGCATGTTCAAAGCAATGACAATAGTATCACAACGGCAGAGTATCACAGGAAGACAGCTTTTCGCAAGCCTAAGGGGATGTTATGATTGTTTCAAGGTATGCGGCACATGAGGTCAGAATCTGTTGTCAGAATTCCATGAGAACTGGAAGAGCTGCGTTAATAAAAGCTGTATTGAATGGAGGAGAAAGAAATATGAAGGTTAAAAGCTAACCCAAATTCTGCCATTACAAGAAAGCTTAAGGTCTATTATTCTTGTTACACCAGAAAATGCATGATAACATTACTCTGCAAACTACAACATGCAGTCTATATACAGACAAATTAGCAGTAAAGATCTATTACTCTCTCTCACAAATTGGCAACACAGCTGTCTGAACAATGTAGTCCTTTGCATCCTTGAGGAAATACAATAGGATATTAATGCTATAGAATTATTTTTACTTTAAAAGCTTTAATATACACATTCTCCCTTGAGCACAAAGTTATTCACTATAATGACATGATAGCCAATAAGAAAGTAATAGCTTTGTGCCTTTGTGCATACTAGTGAAGGGTCTGACCCCACATACTACAAGAAATGATTTGCAGCTAGCAATGTTTTGAGACAGTTTACTGGAAAAAAGATAACACTAGAGCAGGTTGCCTTGACAACACTGTGTAGCTGCGCCAGAAGTTAAAAGGAAATATAGGATATTCTATGTTACAGATTACAAAGTATCCACCAAATTGGGTTACAAGGCAACGAATCCCACAGCGAGTCAATGCTACCTGACCTATGCAATACTAGCTATCACTTCTTATCATGAGCCTTATTAGAAAACTGATGAAAAAGCCAGATGGTTCATACTTCACAGCACAGGGCAATAAGAAGTGAACAGCAAGCGTTACAATAACGAGTTCTCCAAGTTTCTCTTTTTATCTTCCTGAGAGACTCTGAAGGTCACTTCTGGTTCTGGGAGTCCACTTTGGTAGGAGAAATGGTTTCCAATGGTGACCACTTTTGATTTCACAGTAGGATTTCACAAAGATGTCTCTGCAGGTTATATCACTTTTGTCAGTGACCACCGTATTTGTAAGTAAGGAATGTATATATGAATTACACAGGTGGCACTGAACCAAAAATAAATCAGCACCCTTAACATACTTTGCTGTCACTGAACGTATCCTGCATGCTACCAGATTTTATCAAAAAACCCAAGATTAATCCCCAAAGCATCCAGTTATGAATAAACTCCCCCAGGCAGTCATATTTTTAAAGATTTATTCTTTTCCTAGGACTATGTTGAGAACAGAGAAGGGAACTGAATGTGACTCACACATTAGCTAGGTATTCTAACAACTGGATTTAACGTGGTGTAGATGACAACTGTTTTGTAAAAAATAGTCCCCTACGCAGTTTTGACTCCAACAGGGAAAGCAGAAGCAGATGTGTCCCTGCTCCAAAGTGAAACAGTAAGTCTAGAAGAGAAATGTTTTTTTAAGATTTAATTAAGACTTTAGTTTCATCTATCAACGCTCTCAAAGCAGCATTCTGATTTTCTTCCGTTGCTTCCATAGGTGATTCAATTTATTATTTTTTTTAAGGAGCCCATGGAATTGCTGATTCCTCTGCTTTGCAGCTGGGCATAACCCACAAGCTGTCTGTTGGCTCAAACCATACAACTTAATTGGATCCACAGCTCTTACTGTTCTGATGGTCTTGTTGCAGAGTATCTTTAACCTACTACAGTAAAACTAAATATTTGCTTTTGATCCAGTAGGATAATCAGCATTACACCAAATCGTTGAAATCTTTCCCAAAATGATTTAACCAATTAATCACTAACCTGACCACAGAGGGGCATTGGTATGCTTGAACTGAGTTTTGCTATGCATGGAAATTTGAGTTAATGTGTTGCAAAACTTCTCTCCAGAACCTAAATACCCTGCTCTGGAAAGTTCTAAACCATGTTATCTCCAACTGGGACTTAAAACTTTCGATCCTGTAAAGGAGTTAAAGCTGTCATAGACATTTTATTACTCATTACTACCTGATAATTTATAAAATTAATGACACCAAGAGGAGACAGAGCATTCCTGCCTTCTCCTGACAGCAGAAGTTCCATAGAGTTCAAGGGTGTAAAACTCAAAGAGAGGCACCTCATCTCACATTTTGAAGTGCTATTTATCAGTACATATATATAAATGCAGAATACAAGAGGAGTAAACACTTAGAAGATATATCCACGCATTCAAAATAAACAAGATTAAGTTTCTTTCATTATCAGTATTGTAACACAGGTTTTGCTCATGTTTAACAGAAAATTATTATTCTGTTCTAAAAGAATACTCCTGGTGTTGAAAGGGATAAATTCATATACCCTGTCTTTCAGAAAGCAAATCAACCTTAACTGGTAAATAATGCTTCCCTAAACAAAAAATTAACTTGCTCCTCCTCAATGACCAAGAGTAACTGCATGGCTACAATATGCAATATTGCCAATGCCTCACAAAACCAAGTTATTATCAAAGATTAAATAAAATCAGGAAAGAAAAGAGACATCCAACGCCACAGAATAATCTGCTGGGATAATGCATCAAAGTAACAGAATTTATCCGATACCAGACATCTTAACTGGAGATTAAAATTTAAATATGAAAAGTATTCTGAAGTTTAGCGGGACCCTGTGAGGAAACCTCCATTTGAAGACATTCCTGCGTTTTGAACACCTTTTAATCTGACACTTTAATCCATTTTATATTCACAGTATTTTCATTCAGTGTTTCCACTACACTTCAACACCAAATTCAAGAGATATGAAAGGCAGGCTGTTACTTTACAAGGATTGGATCCTTTTTAAAGAAGTGATTTTCTCAGGATGAAGCTATTACCTGAGAAAGCTCTATAAGGAACTCCCATTAGCTTCTTGACACTTTCTAATTCATAATAAAGTCACTTTATAAATGAGAAATTCTGCATTACTGATTGCAAATGCTGAAAGGTAAAGCTACAAGTGCAACTGTATTACTATAACCATAGATAGACATATCAGAGACCATGAGAAATAAAACAGACACACTAAGCAATGCTTACTATTTAATTTCTAATTTTACATTCAGCCAAGTAATTAGACCTGCTCAAATATATGAAACACTTGCAATACCTGTTGATCAATGCTCAAAAGGATTACTTCAATGCAGAGACTGACTAAAATGGTTTTTATTTGATGTCTGGTGCTTTCACAGATTCTGTAATTAAATAAGCGCAGCATATTGGCACAAGCCTATTGATTTAGTAAAGGTATCTTGATTTATGCTAACAGTATGCTGCACATTGTCACTTACGGGCGCTAACAGCTGTATTATACGATATTCAAACATGTTTTTGCTATGCTATGTTTTTGCTATGAGACTTCAATAAAAAGCTGTTAGGAAACATTGAGGGTGCATGAAAGGCTGAGGCATGAATAAAGATGGTAATATACCACTTGAATTAAATAGTTAGGAATATATTTAAGTTCTGGTTTTGTGGTACTGTAGAAACAAAAGTATAGATATATGTAATTAAGTTCTGTGGTCTGTATTTTGCAATGCACAGGAAAGAACCAAACTTTAGAATCTCACATCATGAGTAGGGAGTAGAGATTAAAATGAAAAGTGTTTGAGAGATGTGGCCTTCTCACTTCTGCAGTGTCACTTCAATACAGGCCTAATGGCTATGGAGACAACATCATCGGGAGCAGGCCCAAAACTTGCACTACAAGGAAAGTAGTTTCCTTCTTTTTTTTTTTTTTTTAAATAAAATGAGTTTGTTATGGAACTGAATATGTACTCTTCTACTGGAACTAAATCTGTGGTCTTTTATTTCGAAAACACTGAAATAAAACCTGTTTTCAGAAAAATTCCCCAAAAGACATACTACAGGCAGGGGATTTTATACATTCTCTCTTTCTTGTCACATTAGTTAAAATTTATCTACAATTACTAAACCCTAAGTCAATATAATTAAGTTCTCAGACAGTGTTTTTTTATTGACATCTCTTTCAATTTTCAGTCTCCCTGGCAAGATCTACTTGGCACTTGAGAATTGTGTCCTTTCCTATCACAAGCTTTGCTTGTCAAATCAATCCTAATTCTCTCTTCAAAAGTGCTTTATCATCAGGAACTGACTAGAAAGTTTCTCTGAATGGGAAATAAGAAGGAATTCTGTTTACTCTCCTTTCTCTGAACTGCTGCTACCTGTGCGAGGCTGACAAAATCAAAATGTCTTATGCCATCAAAACATTATTATGTAGGCATATACTAGTTATAAGCTAATAGTGCCTACATGTTTTTCAAGGTCTCTCACATTGAAATTTATTCTAAATCAAAACTTGTCCTGTTCTAGATTGACTCAAATTCCAAAGATAAAAAAAAAAAACAAAATGATGAGAGCATCTTTAAAGAAAAAAATAAGGAGAAACAATTCACTCCAAAGAAAAGAAACCCCACATTTGTTTAACAAAATCTTCACCATCCCTATACTGACAACCTGTGTACCATTAGATTGATTTATCCTGGAAAACAGATGAGCACAGATAATGTACGTTTGACTTTCAGCATCTAAGTTCACCCTGTAGGTTATATTCTATCAACTAACCTTAATGTACAAGTGATTAATTTGCTCACAAGTGTAACAGAACAGATGCAGCTAAATTGACTGACGCAGTTACTTCATAATTGCTGTGTCCACATTGGTATATCATTCTCAACCAGAGATTATAGGTTCAATGTAAAAATTACTGAGTGAACTGTCTGCGTTATCCAGGTGCAAAACTTTATGAGAAAGATTCCTTTCTGGCTTAAAAATAGGCAGATGAACCAATAAGAAAAAGCTGCAGATAAAAATTCTAAACACTAAGAAATGTCATTTGTGCACTTACATTGCATGGTTCTGAAAGAGAGCCTTCAGTCAAAATCCTCTGCTGCTGTAAATCAACTAATTTAAATGTAGACATAAAATCACTGTGATTGAATTAACAACAGCAAATACAAAACTATTTTGGACAAGCAGATGTTTCTTTAATTGGGCCAGTGATTTGCACTGCCATTGTGGCTATTTGACACCGAAGGATAATGAAATTTAAAAGCACCATACCTTCCGAAGAGGTTTGAGCTTGGTCTCCATTATAAAGTCATACTTGCAAAGCTCACAACAGCGTGTATCCGAGCTCTTAATCCATTGGTGCAGACAGGCCTGATGAACAAAGCGCAGGGTCCCTGTGCAGCGACACGGTGTGATGAGGGGACTTTCATCATCTCCCTCACAGTGACAGATCCTGACAGGAAGGACAGCAACAGCTAGTGAGGGAACTTGCAAACCAGTAATGCAAAAGCACAGGTTTATTTACACTGTTTTTTCATTTTCAGACTTGACATTCATAAGACGCCAGGTATGTGGCCTTTGAGATTGAGACTCAGGAACATACCCCTTATTTCCTTCTTCCACTTAGCAATTTCTCTTCACTTAATTATATCTCTTTGAATTTGCTGCATGCTCTGAATCAATAGAAATACACGAATTTGCTACATAGTGAATCAATAGAAATAACATCATTTTTCCCTTTTATGCATGGCAAAACCTTTAAGACAAATATCAGTGCTTTTTCTAAGAGCTGAATAGTTCTTGGCCTGTAAGTAATGCCAATAAAAATCTCAAAGTTAGCAGAATCTAACCCAAGCTGAAAATATCCAGTATAAAAAAATATAAAAAGTTCCTAGGATACCTCTTTGGAGTTACACAGTTAAAAGGATTAGAGAACAGTTTTGAATTCTCTGGAGTCATGTGTATGGGACAGTGTATACACACATGCACACACGTTTTAGGAGGCAGGTGTTAAAAAGTCACGATCTTTCCTCTTTTTCATTCTTCACTGTCCCTTTGAAGCAGACAGCTATATTACTTAGAAGAAAAAAAAACCTACAGATGCAAGCAGGTGCTATGATAGAGGCTGGTCCCAGAACTGTTGTTACCTTGCAATGGGATACAGAGCTTTTCACATTGTGATTTTGCATTAAGTGATCAGTGTCCTAACATCAAAATGTGATGGTTTTCTTCTGTGACACATGTCCAAATATCTTTGCAGTCTTCCCCCTTCCAAACAGACCCCTGATCACATTAGGAAAACGTTCACCTATTGAAACCAATGACAGCTTTATTGGTAAGCATCTTTGTGAAGGTGGAGAAAGTTCTACAGTGAGCGGAAGGCTTAACCAAACACCTGAAGTTAAGGAAGTTAACCTTAACAAAGTGTAATTCCCTCCCATCCCCACCCTAGAAAAAACACAAGTACCCAAGCCCTAAAGAATTTCCAAAGTGTCAAATTGGCATGGGGAGGTTGAGAGGTGGGGGTGGGGAGAAATCTTATTTCAGAATAGAGAAGTAGCAACAACAGCACAGATTGTGGTGTTACACAAATGAAACCTTGAGTTCAGAAACTTAGTACTTTGAAAAAGCACCCTTAGATATGCGTGTGCTTAAGAGTCTGAATACATCTGAGGAAAAACTCATTCCTTTATGCAGAAAGCCTTTGCTACGCCATTTCAGGGGTATGAAAAGGGCTGGGGAAGCCCCTCTGGGGAGGTTGCCTTCCTACTGGCCAGGTTAGGGAAGAAGGGCAACATTCTTCATAGCACAGGAGCACTCGATGCACATCAGGAGGAGGCAACCTGGCACAGACACCTTGTGAAAGATTGCCTACAGCACAGCAGTGAGGCTGCCAAGTCTACAAGGAGGGGGAGGAGGACATTTCAACATTTAAGCAGAAGATCAAAACCAGAAGCACCATTCTTCCATGGCGTAGCACAGAGCAATGAGAAAATGAATCTACAGTACTGGTAAAGCAGAACACAGCTGCTTTGCTGAATATAAAATAAATAAATGAAGCTCTGAAAAGCTGCTACACAAAAGCCAGGTTTGAATGTCTGCAGTGTTGCCTGTACAGTATCTTATATCCCATGGAAGAGGAAGGAGAACAAAATATACACAACTATCTTGCACACATTAATTTTTGGAAACAGATTTTGCAAGAACTTAGTTTGCAGTCATTTCTGTACTAACCCAGCCAAGCAAGGTGCATTAGCGGCTTAGTTCTTAAATGTAAACTGTCTGTATGCTGACTTCTTATTGAGCCTGTAGCTTAGGCAGAACTGAAGTTTCAAAACACTGATCAGCTATTTTGCTAACAAATGCATTCCCAGATGAGAGTTCCATAAACCCCATAATTTTCTTTTAAAATTAAAGCTATTTCCCAAAGGAAAACTATTACTCTTTGTTCCTTTAAATTCAAGCTATACATAACTTATTTTACAGCCTTAGCATTTAAACTATTTAGGAATTAGATAATTAATCTATGTACCCAAAAGTGTTTTTTCTACTACTGCCAGAATTGTTTAAAATCATTTTAAGAGCTAAAATGCAAATCTAAAATTCCACTGTGATCTTCAAATAAAGTGATATTGCAAATCTGAAATGAAGGATTCTTTATACTCTTATAGTACAGCACTACACACATTATACATTCTATTTGTGCTTTCATTGTACAGAAGTTACAAGGTAAACATATAAATAACAGGGAGATATTAAGATCTTACATTATACAGAAGCTCAAGCTAAATAATCTAATGGCCTCTTCTAACTTTATTAAAGTCCAGAGAAAATAACCAAAGGCATGGTTTTCATTAGCTTGAATGCTCTTTGGTGGAACTTAGCTCTTCATTATTTGTTTAGCCAGAAGAAACTAGCTTAAAAGAAATTAGTGCTACCTAAATTCACAATCACAGTCTTTAAGATACATGTGTGCCTGACAGCTATTGAAACAGACTGTTGGCTATCTGCTCAAATATCCTTTAGAGACTTGGGTGGGATAACTTGTAATGCTCAACCATTAGTATTGAATCAGAATTCTGTGTGTCTTTTTCCTTGGCACTATTTATCCAACATGTACAACATAATTATCACAAATTATAGAAAATAAATTGTAAATAATGTTTTTGCAGAATATGTTGTGCAAACAGAACTGAGGTAGGGATACAAAGTGTAGACTTAAGGTATCTAAACCAAGTCAGAAGTTCCATTCTGATTGCCCATTTTTCACGCAATCAGAACTTGTCAAAATTTTCCCCCATCAGACTATTTACAGGTCTGAGCTACTTCTTACAGTAAAATTTGTTTACATAAGAAATATGCTGAATGAAAAACCCCACTAGAAGAACTTTACTAAATCTATACTGATTTATTTACAAGTTGTAGTCCAACACTGCCTGTGGTTAATAGCTGCAGTTTCAGCTGCTCAGACACCTACAGAATGTACATATGCGACTTTTCTCAACTTTCTAGTCCTTTAGTAGATAAATGGCCTTCATTATAGAGCAATACTTATGGCTCTCTGGAAATGGAAGGAAGAATGTCTGCTACTTGACCAAATCCTTTTAGTTCTAAGCCTTTTATCACAAATAGAGCCTGATTGATTAGGTGGGCTTTTTTTTTTTGTTAAGTTTGACAGCTTAGTGCTTTCAAGATTCCTGCCTCTGAACAGGACCTTGCTTTGCTAGGGGAAAAGATGAATACAAGGCTCCAAAGGATTTTTTACTCTGTTAACCATCACCAGACAACACAGCACATATGAATTATTAGATAATCTCCTGATTCAGAAGATTCTTTTCTGGTGTGTATATAATATGCACCTATATACACAGCTTACATGTTGAGATCACAGAATATACTTCTTTAAGTAAAGTTGGCTGTGAAATTTTGTGAAATATTGCTGTAACAGTTCAGTCATTCTTTTGCTAAGTTTCACTTTACATGCCAGCATTTTAATTACCCAGCACATATATATCTTTACCACTGAATTACTTTTACAACCTTCAGCACACAGATGTACAAAACAGAGAAATTTATGCCAACACTGTGCATATATCAGCAAAAATACATTAAAATTCTTTAAAGGATGTTCTTAAATAGCACGTTCACTTATGATGCAATATATTAGCAAAAAAGAAAAAATACTTCTCAGGAGAAATCAAAAATGCTAAACTGGAAACAAAATTAGTCTTTGTGAAATATGTTTGCATAATTCATACAAAAATTGTTGCAGTTTTCTTATATGTTCCCTACAGAAAAAAATAGTTCTCAAACAGAAAAAGAATAGCTCCATTTAGAATTTTTTTTAGAGAATGATTTACGTAAAAATGAAAAGTTGAAGTTTTCTAGGAACATTTTATAATTATTTTTCAGTATTTATTTTTTGTTCAGAGTATTACCTGAATTTAAGGCACATTCAAATGATGCTGAAAAACTCGCTGATAATGTTTCATTGAGAAATTGAATGTGACATATTAAACTGTGTACCATAATGAGTATTCAAAATTAGGAAGTTGCCAGTAGTTTAAGGTACCCTACCTCCTTCACTAAAGGGCTTA
>JASSUY010047652.1:15709-26810 GCA_032466535.1 Forpus xanthops
GCTTACTGACACCATACATATATAAAAGAGACAAATTTCTTTTCGGATTAAAATCATGAGATGCTGTTAAACCAAGCACTCAGAAATCAGGAATATTCAGAATGAAGTATTGTCATGCTGTCTTTAATTCCATGACTATGAACTGTTTTCCCTGGCCCTGTTCATTTCAAAAGTTAGCAGGAAGAAAAGCAGGAAACAAAATGGCTATAGGCTATAGCAATTCATATGTTAATTTGATTTAGGTTGGTATTCAGAAAAACAGCAAGAGCTATCCTGGATGACTGTCCTTCACTTCTCATCAAATTAAGGCTTTGTAATTTTTTCCATACAGACAAACATTTCTTACAAAATCTCAGTTTAAAAGGTCAGCTAAAATCAGTATGAAGCGAGGAGTTCACATGGTAAATTTTCACCTTTTCCTAACAGTTTGGCAAAACCATAGCAACAAAAATTAAAGTCTAGATGGTTAGTCACCATCTAAACTCCTTATTGCAAAAGATACGGGTAGATTCCAACAGATTTGCAGCTTTTCTTCATATGCAAGGTAACAATTTTACTTTCATTAAAGAGAATAGCTGCTTATCTCTACCCTCACTGGAGAAACAGCAGTTATCCTAACCTGTCTTTCCCTAATCCACTTTACTCTTCTGTAATTTAGAAAATGGGCCAATATCTGTGCAGATGTAGTGAAGTAGAAAATGCATTCACTCTGCAGGAGTATTGTGTGCACTATGAAAATTAGTGCTTGACCCCTACCCAGCTAGCAAGTGCTCCTTTAGGACAGTATCTATACAGCTGATCTCCACAGATGACTATTGTCAAAGGAAGGTGACTAAGAATAAGAATGTATCGGTGCATCCCTGCTTCTGCTTCAAGACATGTAAGAGCCCCATCATTAGGAGCAGCACTGGTGGAAAAGAGTTTTCAGTAATTATTCACTACTGGAACTCTTTCAGGGGTTCCCATATTTCAGATAGATACCTGATAAAATTTTCAAGGATTTTTGGCTTTTACATGTAGAGACAGGGTTTACCTACAGTGATATTGTGCAGGTAGCTTTTTACAGACTTACTTAAATACACAACAGGTCAAATTTTACCCTCATTAACAAATGTACAACCTAGGGGAATGCCTCTGAGGCATTCAAAAGCAGAAGTATATATGGGAGCATGAGCATACTGATAAAGATGCATGATAATGTTTAAGGGCTATAAATAGCATAATTATATAAAACTGCATTGTATTCTAATATTCCTGGGTGCTATGCAGCTATGTCTATGCAAACTGACAAAATTAGGAGGAGATACTGCCTTGTGACTGTGACATATTTACCAGCACTGTGATGTGATTACTATGCACTGTGAACTAAATTAATGCAGTTGCACAATACCCATTTTGTTATTTTCCTGCAGATGGAATTATGCCAGTAGAACAGAAATGCTTTTGAACTTCTAACAGATCTCCATAATAGAAGGGGGAAATATCTTCTCCATATAAATACGGCCAAGGAAGATAATGCCTATTCCAAAACCATTATTTTTGGTGAGAAATGACTGTAAAGGCAGTTAAAATCTTGACCTTCACTGGAAAGCATACCTGGACTGATAATTATGCAAAGATAAATTCTTACCCTGTTTCAGAAGGTACATCTTGTTACTATAGCTTACTATCCTAAAGGGAGCATAGTCAGGGAAAAGCAGTATAGCTGAAAAATGTTGGACCAAGTGAATCCCTGGCTTTGATTTTGGCTGTGAGGATTATTAGCTGCCAGCATGAAATACCATGAGCTCCTAGGTTATCTTAATTGGACCAAAAGGAACCAATTCCTTTTGCAAAAGGTTTGCAAAAGAATGCACAAAACTGCTGTCATTGCTGCTGTGTGATCATCTCAAGAAAACTGTCCTCTTGTCAAAAAAAGGTCATTTTCTCTTTGTGCCGATTTATAAAGTACTTACAGTGCTTTTAGGCATACTGAAACTAAAATTAAAGCAAACAACTTTATGAACAACTCTGAGCAAATAATTAACTCATTTATAGACAGAAAAAAAAAACCAAAACAAATCAACAAAACAATTCTGCCTCTATATAATTTATACTTGGGGGAAAAAATAGAAAGTTAAGTTCACTAAATATGTTCACCCTGCAATAGGCTACAGAATGCCATGTTTCCCTTGGTTTCACTTTGCAGGCTTTTTTTTCTTCTAAATCTCATTTCCATTCTTTCCACTGTTAAATAATAAAGTAATCTAAATGACAAATTGGCCTTTCTCTCCATTTAAACACAGTGTGAATGAAGCACATTAATTCTCCATACCAAATGCAATCAATTTATATACCTCTTCCCTGTCACTCCTGCCCTTCCATTATGCCATGCAGTCAGCTGTCTTTATCTGATTAGAGCAAAAAACATTTCCAGAATGTTGCACCACACCAGTGGAATTTCATAATGGCCTAGGTAAGGCTTTCTCTTGATTTCAGCAAACGTGATCAGAATTCATAAGACATCCAAAAGCAAACAACATTAGCAAAGGCACACTAAATCTTTTCTTTTGCCAACATTTTTTGTCCTTCTATTAATCTTCCATAATAGGTGATAAATAGGATATCTAACCATCTAAACGGCTACAAGTAATGCCTGCCTCAGGTACACTGTCACTGCAAGTCAAGATATGTGCCAGGCAAGATTTACTGCATTGAACATAGTTCAAAGTACTAGGATCGCAACTTCATAGAATCATAGAATAGTTAGGGTTGGAAAGGACCTTAATATTATCTAGTTCCAACCCCCTGCCACAGGCAAGGACACCTCCCGCTAAACCATGTCACCCAAGGCTATGTCCAACCCATCCTTGAACACCGTCAGCATTGGAGCATTCACAACTTCTCTGGGAAACCCATTCCAGTGCCTCACCACCTTTACAATAGAGTTTCTTCCTCAGATCCAATCTAAACATTCCCTGTTTAAGTTTGAACCCTTTACCCCTTGTCCTATCACTACAGTCCATAATGAAGAGACCCTCCACAGCATCCCTGTAGGCTCCTTTCAGATACTAGAAGGCTGCTATGAGGTCTCCATGCAGCCTTCTCTTCTCCAGGCTGAACAGCCACAACTCTCTTATCCTATCTTCATAGGGGAGGTCTCCAGTCCCCTGATCATCCTCGTGGCCCTCCTCTGCACTTGTTCCAACAGTTCCATGTCTTTTTTATGTTGAGGAAACCAGAACCACACCCAATACTCCAAGTGAGGTCTCACGAGAGCAGAGTAGAGGGGCAGGATCACCTCCCTTGGCCTGCTGGTCACGATCCTTGAAAAGGAATTTTCATTTCCTCCCACCTACCTACTGAAAGTCCAGTCTTTAAGTAACTGAACTCCCTACGAAACATAAGAAAGCTTTAAATATTTAATAACAGAACCCTTAAAATCAAAGGTCTCCTCACCTATGCTTTCTATCAGGAAGTGGTTCCATTTCAACTATTTGCATTAAAAATAATAATAGGAGTTGAGAAAAAGAAGTAGAAACCAAGATTTGGTTCTCCCTCATTTCAGTAACCTGAATCACAACACAGACATGCTTGTCTTGTTGCTGCTCTCCTTGTATCCTCCTGAATCATGGAGAGCTTCCAAAAGAGATTTTATAGCCAGGTGGCTAAAGAGGTGACAGATGGAGCTCTGAACCATCAGAGAATAGAATCAACCAGGATTTAATACTGCTTCAAAGACCGATGAACCACTAGACCATCATACAGAGGAGGAGATTCCTCAAAATGCAGGAGTTTCCTATCAGAAAGTCACCTTGCAAAAATGCTTCGAAGAGGAGAGCAAACAGAAGTCACATCTCTTTAAAAGGAATGGGTGAAGAGCCAAAAATGGAGAAACAGGTGGAAAATCCTCTTCAGCCAAACACTACAGTCTGGCAATTCAGCAACCTCCAGTTTTTGGTGATTTTAGAAGGCTTTGGATTGTATTTCAAACCTACATATTCTACAATTTAAATAATTTACTGGATCAAGCTTCATGGTTTCAGTATAAATACTTAAAATGAGTGTTAAATTTCAATAGTAGAATTTGAGCCTATGTATCTCTCTTCTGTTCACTTTTTTCTTTTTTCCTGAAGCTTATAAGGACTTTATCCTCCCAAGCGGCTTTCTGGCTGTTGACTCTATGAACACTCTACTAGATGAATATTTCAGGATGTAAGTATTCTCCTGCAAGACGCTACTTCTGCAGGTCCTACTAAGTTACATTATGAAAAGAAACCCCAAACCCATTACAACACTATTTCACAGAGAGAAACTACATAATCATATTGCCTCATCACACACAATATGCACTATTTCCTGCTATGAATGTGCTAACACATAGAAATTCCCATTAGTTTTTCCTAAGTTTATAATGGTTCTTTCATTTCAAAACTGATTTGTAAAAAAATTATACTTCAAGTAGGTTCAGCAGACTTCATGAATCAACTTCACCATCTCTCCTTGTTCCTACCAGTCTTTTGGCATGCCATACTCTTCTATTTAATCCTCAGATGAGGGGCTGCCATTTTCTGACTGCAAACAGAGTCATTCACAGGGTGAGGAACTGGCTGACATGCTGCATGGTGATGGTAAACATCCTTTTCAAACTGACAACCTGTCCTTGATGGGGTCTCCCAAGGATGGATACTGGGCTCAATGCTGTTCAGTGTCTTCATAAGTGATCTGGATGATGGGATCTAGTGTACCCTGACCAAGTTTGCTAATGATACCAAGCTGAGTGGGGAAGTGGAAACTTCAGAAGGGAGAGCCACCCTACAGGAAGACCTGGATAGGCTGGAAGACTCAGCTAACAAGAACCTGATGAAGTGCAACAAGGACAAGTGTAAAGTCTTGCACCTAGTAAAATATAATTCAATAGTACAGCACTGTCTGGGATCTACTTGGCTGGGGAGTAACTCTGTGGAAAGGGACCTGAGATTCTGGTGGACAACAAAATTGACGAGTGAACAGTGCTCATGCAGCTGTGGCAAAGAAAGCCAATAGGATGCTGGGTTACATCCACAAGGGCAACACCAGCAGAGATAAAGAAGTCATTATCCTACTCTACTCAGCACTTGTCAGGCCACATCAGGAATACTGTGTTGAGTTTTGGTCCCTGATATAGAAAGAAGATGTGAATAGGTTGGAGAGGGTCCAGAGAAGGGCCACAGAGGTGATCAAAGGACTGGGAAGATGCTGTATGAGGAGAGGCTGAGAAAGCTGGGCTTGTTCAGTCTTGAGAAAAGAAGGCTAGGGGGAAACCTTATCACCATGTTCCAGTATTTAAAAGGTGGCTACAAAGACGATGGAGACTCCGTGTTTTACCAGGAGTCACATGGAAAAGACATGGTGGATTCCTCAACACTGGACACTTTACAAATCTGCCTGAACAGGGTGCTGCCACACAGTTTAGGTCATGTTTTGCCTAGAAAGGCAGGACCACATGACCCTTGAGGTCCCTTCCAACCTGGTATTCTATGAATCTGTGATTCAACAAAATCACAATTCTTCTTCTTCTAAGCATCTTTTTAATAATAAGTAACTCCACTTTATTTGTGTGTGAGGTTTCTTTCAACTAGTTATTTCGGTGTAATTGCTGAAATGACTGCATCTACTACAAAAATATTTCACACCAAAAGAATAAGTAGTCAAAAAGAAAACACATTTCTGTTCTCCCATCATAAATAATAAAAATACCATAAGATTAATTCAGAGTCAATGCACAAAGCACTTACAATACACTAATGGTAATATCACTAAGCAATTTTCTTTCCTTAGTAATTCCCATGTGAAAATCCATGGGACTAAATCCTCACAATCCACTCACTTTATCATGTTCCACACATAGATTTTCACTTCAGGGAGATTACCCTCATGCAGACCAAAGAAAGCTATTTCTGAGGTTGTGCCTCAAGCCACGTGGCAAATTCCTGAATAAAGTACACAAAATGAAAGTCTCAGACAAAGGGCAACTTAGGAAGAAGGTGATGCAACTGTATGATTTAGGAAGCCTATCCCAACAGCTTAACATGATCAGAATTTATGTATGCATCCCTAATCCCAGAAGCAGAAAGCTTTCCATCTAATAGACTATGGAAGGAAGGAGTATGTTCAAGGAAGAGATTGTAAAAGTCATCATTGATGTCATTGTTTCAACATTTTGGAAACAGAGAAACAACAACACTAGAAAATAATATGTCTCGAAGTGTTCAAGAGGTCTACATTAAACTAGTTGAAGTATGTATTGTGCCATGGTACTATACTTCATCTGATATGTGCTTATGCTAGAACTGGGGGTTCCCTGGTCACATTCCACTAAATGCATGTTGAGGAAACAGCCTATTCTCTTTCATGTGCTTACAAGTGCATTTCACTGCCAGCAATTCATGAGGAAGTAATGGAAAAAAATGCCTAACCAAAAGCTTCAAAACAAAATAACTGGCACCAGGAGATGCTTGAGATCCCTGTTTCTCTGCTATTTCCACACAATCCCATCTGGGCAAGAGCCACTCCTCTGCCAGCTTGGTCACATCAACTAGAAAATATGAATACCTAGGATGAAAAGCTTGGAGAAACACATCTCTAGAAAACAATTTTTCTACATCACAATCAGATATGTTAATCCAGTCTTAGAATAAACTTAACAAAAAATCTCATTTTTCTATGTCTCATGTAGAGAACTGATTACTGTATATGCACACATCTGCACTGAAATGTAATTATTTTTTTTTGCTTCAGATGCAAGATTGTGAGTCTGAAGTAAAACATACCACAGATCATGACCAGTTAAGAGCATGGACTCATCCTGATAAACAGAACCTAAAATCTATAATGAAACAGTAATAAAAACATGCCTTCCTTTGTCTTTTGCTATCTGCAAATTGATTAAGACAACTTATCAATGACGAAAAATTAACATGCTTTTGATTTTTAAAATGCTTTTCATAGATGCAATGTCACTACTGTGATATACCTACTAATGACAACATTTAAAAAAAGCATTATTCCTGACATGGAGAAAAAATTAGTTATGATTTTCTTGACAAATTTTGCACAACAGGCCAGGTCATCAACTCTGTTGAGTTTGACTCTAGTTGTTTAAGGAGCATCTCCACTGATAGTAAGCCTAGGAGCACACACTTATCAAAAGGTTTCAACCTTCTTCTTCCAGACAAAAGCCTAGCAGAAAAGTTTGCATGCACATCCAAAATATCCACTCTTGAACTAAGCTTCAAGTCTTACAAAAATGCCTAAATAATTGTAATAAAATCAAATTGAGAAGATATAAAATACTAGAGTCTACTTTCCATCTGAAAGCAAAGTCCAAGTCTGGGGACTTGGGGAACCATTAGGATTAATCTATTTGAAACAATTACAGAACTTTGACTTCACTTTCTCTTTTTTTGTTAACACAGTATAGTTAAGCCCATAAAAAGGTGTGTGCTGAAATAACTTATTTCAAGTTTTGGGTAGCTCATACTTCATAACTGAAGTTGTTGAAGTTGTTATCTGTGCATGTCTCTATCATCATATCATGTAGACATATATAGAATCATAGAATAGTTGGGTTGGAAACAACCTTAAGATCCAACCCCCATGCCATGGGCAGGGAATATGAAGTGCTTAAAAAATGTATGACATTGTTATCATTGCTGCTGTTTCTCTGCATTTGTATAAGATGAAGAGGTCCCAACCCAGCAGTATGATCCTGATATACAAACTGATGTACAAATACAGGGCTGCACTCTGAAGAGTCTTAAATGACCATGACTGACAATGGTCAGACAACTGAAATATTCCTTGTTGCTTGACAAGTGCAACAAGGAGTGCACAGCAGTAGCTGTATTAGCAATGGCTATATCTCCTGCTGTGAAAGGAACCATGCCTACATGTCATCTTTTTCCTTTTTAAAACTAGGATATTTGTAGTGTGTTACTAAGTTGAAGCATACTGTGAAACTGCATGATGTGGTATCATGAACTTCCTCATTTTGACTGTGCTTACATTTCCATGCAAATTTCTTCCCAGCAAATGTGAGAAGTTTTGTGTTATCATTATAAAGAAACTAAGCCTGATCCTCTTTTTATACTTTGTAGATGAAAGTCGATGCTGGCTTACAAGTTTGGGGAGAAAAAAGAAAAAAAAAGAAAAAAAATACTTGTTTCAGTTCTGTTAAACTTATGGGATGGCACATTTTCATTTACCACTATATTAAGTAACTGAAGTACACCCAGCTGTTCAAATTCGGACTTTTGCTCAGAAGCCAGTTTGCTCTCATTTCCAGAAGAAAATGCTCACCTTCTGATTGCATGCACCATTCCAGGGGTATCAGGCTGTCAGAAGCCTGAACTTCTGAAGCAGAGAGAACTTCTGGTGTTGCTTTTTCTATTCCAAACTCTATTTTAATGCTTATTCTGCCCACTCATCCTTTGTACTATTCTAAATCCTTGTCATGGGTACCAAAATAAAAGCCCCTATACATTTACAGTGCAGAGCTGCTCAGCAATACAAAGTCTTGTACAACTTATGCCTGACTGGAAAGTGCGTAGGCACCAGCCATCAGCTTGCTGTGATAATGGCAATTCTAGAGGACATTGAATCAAGACCATAATTTCATGTAAGTCAGTGAAAAGTAACAAGGGACCAAAGCTGGATTTGAACTGATCACCTAAGGAGGAAAAACTCCATATCCCATTGTACTGGGCTATCTGGAACTCTGCCTCATTCTTTGACTCTGGCTGGACATTTAAAACGCTGCTACAGGACACAAGGTGTCTGTTTTCATTAAGAAAAATGGTATAAAAAAAAAATTTAGTTCCCCTGTAGGATTACTGTTTTTAAATTAGGGAAGTGTACCTCCAGCTTGAGAGATGCTAACTTCTCTGTAGCAAAGGCTTTTGTGTTGTTTCTTATGGTCAGTTTAGCAGTTTATTACTGAGAAACAGTGACAGAAAACAGTCAAGAGAGAGGCACTCAACCCACAGCAGTATGAAGCTCCTGTTAAGGACTTTAAATCTTTCCTATTAGGGACTAACCTGCATACTTCTAAATCATCAGACAAGTCATCATACAAGACTGGAGGCTTCTGAACATTGTCAGTCACACTGGGCTCTGCTCCAGCAGGTGCTCCATTACTGGGGACTGCCAGAGCATCACTCCCAGAGCCTGCCTCTGCAAAGCAGTCTTTCAAATCTTTACTGCGTCTAAGGAAAGATGCAGGGTGCCGATCTCCATAGTAGCTTTTTCCTTTGCTTTTTCCACATTTTCTTGAGGAAATCCTTGCTTCCTGAGATGACGCTGAAGACTGTGATTCCTTTAGCCTTGGAACCCTTCTTCGGCGGTGATTTAAAGCAGGATTCTCAGGGTCAGATAGCTCTTCCTTGTTTTTCCCCACTGTCCCCAAAGTGACAAGTTCAACAGCATTATTGTTTGAGGACCCATCCTGGTTAATGCAAGATCTAGTTTTCCTTCTCCCTCTCCTGGGTATTCTGGCCTTTTCTCTTGCTCTCCTCCTAGCCTGAACCCACTGACTCTCATCCGAAGACGATGATGAATCAGATGCATTCCAACTGGACCTTGCAGGCTCAGGATGTAATTTACATTCTTTCCCTTTTTCTTGCTTTTCTGTATGCTCACCATTGTCTCCAGTCTCTCTTTTCCGCCTAAACCTTCGTTTTACTTGTTTCTTACCAGACTCCCTATTAGAAGGGGTCAACACCATAACAGGGGTTGCATGTTCAAGTTCATCTTCTGACAAATCATGCAAGGTAGTAGATCTAGACAAAGCAGTAAGCAAAAGAAAGGGATGGAAATGGTAAGGGTGGGTGGAAGGAGAAAAATCACAAAAAAAAAAGAATGAAAATGAAAACATGAATTTTAATAGAAGAACATGAGACTGAAAAGCAAAAACACAACCAAACCAAGAGATCAAAACTAAAGTCTATGTAAACTATGAATAGTGTTAAGCAGAAGCAAGAGCTACATATAATGTAATAAAAACAACTAACAAGTATCAACCAGATTACAGTATATTTTTATCAGCACATACCTACAAATGTCCTGAGTGGAAGGGCAGACAGACAACCGTGACTGACTTCTGGGAGCTGTTCCTGTTGTAGGACTGCTTGCCTGTTGAAATAAGTTAGACAGTTTGGAATCTTTGTCCATGAAATACATTACAGATATTTTACTGCTTTGCCACATGATTAAAAAATTAAAGTAACTGTTGCTGCTGTTCATAGCGCACTGTTGAACACATGCAAGCTCACAAAATACAGGAAGCCTGACCAAAAGTGAAACCTATTTGTGGAACTAAGTGTGACTGAAGTGTTTCAGCTCTCACTTGTTCATGACTACTTTTTATCACAGTTTGAGGAAGCAGCTTTCAACATTTAAATTTAATTTTGGTTTTGAATGTCTGATGGGAAAGGATGTTGTTTTTACTTCATGCAATCAAAAAACCATGATGATTCCTTTCAAAATGGAGTGAAGTGCTTTTAATTATTCTGAGTGATGAAGAGAACAAAGCTAACCTGTTGTCTTAGTTTAAGCCCAGCCGTAAATTAGCCACACAGTTCATTAGCTCCCTCTCTTTTCTTCCCCTGCTCCCAGAGGGATGAGGAGGAGAATTGAAAGAATGTAACTCCCATCGGTTGAGATAAGAACAGTCCAGTAACTAAGGTACAACATAAACCACTACTGCTACCACCAGTAATAATAATGATGAGGGAAATAACAAGGGAAGAGAATACAACTGCTCACCACCCACCGACTGATACCCAGCCTGACACAAGCAATGATCTAACCCTTCCAGGTAACTGCCCTCAGTTTATATAGTGGGCATGATGTGCTGTGATATGGAATATCTCTTTGGTCAGTTAGGGTCAGGTGTCCTGTCTCTGCTTCCCCTCCTCCCTTGCAGAGCATGAGACTCAGGAAGTCCTTGGTCAGACTAAACATTGCTGAGCAGCAACTAAAACCATCGGTGTTATCAGCACTGCTCCCAGTCCGAAAGTCAAAACCACAGCACTGCACCAGCTACTAAGAAGGAGAAAAATGACTGCTACTGCTGAACCCAGGA
>JASSUY010047653.1:0-36070 GCA_032466535.1 Forpus xanthops
CTATAGGGATGCTGGGGAGGGACTCTTCATGAGGGACTGTAATGAGAGGACAAGGGGTAACGGGTTCAAACTTAAACCGGGGAAGTTTAGATTGGATCTGAGGAAGAAATGCTTTGATGTAAGGGTGGTGAGGCACTGGAATGGTTTGCCCAGGAAAGTTGTGAATGCTCCATCGCTGGCGGTGTTGGAACTAGATGATCTTGAGGTCCTTTCCAACCCTACTATTCGATGATTCTACGATTCTATGTAATCTGAATAAATTGTAAGCAGCAATGTCCAGGAGTAAGTTTCACATTTTCCATTCTCTCTTTTTGCAGAAACAATCTTTTTCAAGACAAGGCCAGTTATTAGTTTGACAGCCTTAAATTGTGCTTTTGAAGCTAACAACTTGAGAGAAGCTCTGTCTGTCTTTAGCTGCAGTTCAAATGTCCAGACACCCTGCTACCACTCAGATGCAGGTAGCTTGGGGCCAAATCTAGAAGTCCACTTGATTCTTGCAAACACCTTGTAAGTATGTGGTTAATACAGAGGTACTATATATTTCAGTTATGTATTACACTTGCTGATTTCTTCAGTGTGGTCTGTTATTGCCAGAATTGGGTTCTGAAGTGGAATAGTAGATATGTGACTACTGATAGGTGAGAAAAACAGCGGTATGTTAATTTTATGTCAGTTTTGGTAAGTGTATTCCAGCTGATGATTTGTATTTGAAGAGTTCAAGAACTTCAGAAATTATATTGGGTAAAAAAAAAAGACATCTCTGACTTAGCAACCTCCATAAGTATTGATATGATTAGTGTATAGGAACAGTAAGCGACTGTAAACTTACCTGCAAAGAATTACAGTATCTTTCCAAAAGCTTTCTGCGAACGTTTATGAATCGGCCATTCTTGTGAAAACATGCCAGACAAGAAAAAAACAGTAAATAGCATCAAGAAAGGTTACCCCTGAATTTATGTCTGTCCAAAGCTGCTGGATACAGTGTTAGGAGAGTCCTGCATTCTTTGGAGCCTTTTTAGCAGTTCTGAAAGCATCTAGCTATAATGTGTGCAAGTGCACACACATCAAAGGAGTAAGCAATGCAGGATCAGGTTCAGCCTTTCCTCTTTCAGTCTCCTGAGTTCAGCAATAGCAGTCAATTTTCTCATTAGTAGCTGGTGCAATGATGTGTTTTTGACTTTCAGCCTGGGAACAGTGCTGATAGCACCGATGTTTTTAGTTGTTGCTCAGTAATGTTTACTCTGACCAAGGACTTTCTGAGTCTCATGTTCTGCCAGGGAGGAGGGGAAGCTGTGAGGAAGCTGAGACAGGGCACCTGACCCAAACTAAAGAGGTATTCCTTACTACAGCACGTCATGTCCATTATATAAACTGAGGACAGTTAGCCGAAAGGGTTAGATCACTGCTCAGGTTGGGCTGGGTATCGGCTGCTGGGTGGTGAGCAATTGTATTCTCTTCCCTTGTTATTTCCCTTATTATTATTATTGGCGGTAGCAGCAGTGGTTTGTGTTATACCTTAGTTACTGGACTGTTCTTATCTCAACCGATGGGACTTACACTCTATCGATTCTCCTCCCCATCCCTCCAGGAGCAGGGGGAGGAAGTGGGTTAGTGAGCAAAGAACTGTATGGTTTCTGGGTTGCCGGCTGGGCTTAAACTATGACACAGGGCTAATGCTTAGCTAGTTCTTGAATTAAACCAGCTTTCAATTAGTTGTAACTTTGCTTACTTAAGTATAATTGTAGGATAAGGAGGCATGGATGCTAGAACTTACATTAGGAGTAAAATTAGTATGGAATAAACAAATAGGAGGTTATCACTGAGCACTACTTTTCCAGTGACAAAAATGAATTCATACTTGGAATAATTTCTCTATAGTAATGCCCATAAATGCTCTTTATAAATAATTAGATTTCCCAGTCACTGGTTTCATTAATAATAATGTAATTTATATGTGCTTGGGCTTGGAAACCTGTTTAATTACTTCTATTATAGTGACATATTAGTCAGCACAAAGTGTTATTTGAAATCAAGTTCTAAAGCTTTAATTGCCTTTTTGTTCCTGCAAAACAGCAAGTTGGCTGTACTAGGCATTTGTAATGCTAGTGGGGCACATTTACTGTTTGTGTAACTGTCATGTTCTTGCTTTCAGTTCTTTGCTTTCATTTGTAATATCAGAAATCATAGACTTTATCTGACATGGATTTACAGTCACAGGCTTCTGCAAACATTCCTCTGAGAGTATTTCTCTATTGTCTTACTACTTTCTTTCAAATCAGATCATTAAGCATCCAAGCATTTCACATCAGATAAAAAAGCATTGTAAAGCACAGCTGAACACTTGCCATTTTGCTTTGGATACATCTGAAACATAAAATGTAAGCAGAAAACTTTGTATTTAGTTCAAGTAAGCCAGAAAATAACACAGCTGCCAGGATGACAACCTGGATCTGCTCCTTTCCCTTCAGGCACCATCATACCTGGGAGGGAGAGGTGAGGTGAAGAGAGGAAAGGAGGGGGGAAGGAGGAGATCATGTCTTTCAAAAGGAGCAAGCTGGAAGCTTGGACCTGCCCACCTCATAGTTGAGTTGTGGTTGCACAATGCAGGACTTCAGCCTATAGGCCATCTGCCTTTGAAGGGACTGTTCTACACCCTTTAGGATCAGTTCTGAGTAGAGAAAAAAATTCATTTGGCAATATATTTGGCATACTTGAAGTACAAAATGAAAGGAAAATAAGCAAAAGTAAAAAAATGTATTAAAAGATCCAATACCATGAGAAACTTGCCCTAGGAATGCATAAAGATTCCTAAGTTCAGCCTTCCAGCTGCATGCCTGTAATTCAGAAAAAGCATGATGATACAAAAGTAAATGTTTTAATTTCTATTTATGCTTCAGTTATAAAAATGTGTTTGTAGTTGTTGTTACTTACCCAGGAGGTTTTAAGTCCCCTTAAGAGTCCATAAGCATGATCTTTCTAATATCGGTTTAAAAATCTAGATGATGGAATAACATATTGTTGTTTCTTTGTGAATAATATATATATATATATATATATATATATATATGAGGAAGCAGAAAAAACTTAGGTCCTGCTATACTAAATATTGCTCTGAGGTAAGTCATTGCTCTGCTATGAACTTTTGCTTTTTGAGCATATTAAGTACTGATTCTAACAATTCTCTCTAATCTCTATTCACAATGGAGTTCCTAAGGCAAATCCAAAGGACAAGTGGCAAGAATAAAAAAAGGAAATGGTCATCTATTCATTGCTGAGATAGGTTCAACTATATTAATGAAAGTTATTTATCTCTGAAGAAGATGCATGTAAGTTATCTTCAGTCTTTTTCATTCAGAACATGTAAATACTTTGCAGTTGTGTAAGCAGTCTGGAAAACTTCCATACCTCTTTGTGAAACCACCTGACATTAGACATGTTTTCACATACAGAAATATTTACCAGTTAGATCATCACAAACTTATTTATTTATCACTTAGAAATGTTGACATTCTGATACATAGAAGTTTTACTTCACTAATTGGTATAATTAAAATATCACAGCAAGGGGGCTTAATTTGAAATGCCTGTGGGCTAAATCGATTGCATATTCTCAGACTGAAAGTCACACAGAAGGATTTATTCTGTACTGATCTAGTCTGAAATCCATACTGTATTGGAAGTATGTTTCCAAGTGATTTATCTAGGAGAGAGCAGGACAATGTTCCTGCTTTGAAGTGTGTAACATTTCTACTTTAAAGCTAAAGGATATGATAAAGATACATGTAACAGCTAAAAAACTAATGTTAAGACACAAAAGCCATTATACTATCACTAAGCAGAGACGTCAAGAAAGTAATGGACAAAATATCTTTAAAACTGAATGTACATAGAGATTATCCTTTAATGATGTTTCCATTGCCAGAAAAGCCAGCTTGTGAAGTTTCTACTCCCTGGTCCTCTCTGCCTCATCCATCCCAACTCCTGCAGAAGCCCTTTCTCCATCAGATATCCTGCTACAAACTTTCTCATTGCAATGATCTCCATTAAAATAATCAGTCCTCAAAAGAAAACTCTTATTTTCACCTAGTTTTTTCAACAATCTTTAGTACAAACCCCAGATAAATTAGTGCAAATGAGGGACAGTGAAAGTCAGGATATGAGCAGGTAAACAAGGAGAATTAGGAATCCCACACAATCACTTTTCTGCAAAAGAAAGTATGCTGATGTAGCTTTGATTAGTGGATCATTTTGCCTTACAATGAGGGACAGCACAACCTAGAATCACCTTTCAAGCAGTCTCTTTTCTCAGGGAGTAGCTCCAGTGAAGCCGACATGGTTGAACTGGTATGAAAATGGAAAAATTAAAAAAATCAAGTGAGCTTAGCTTCTAAATGGGACCATAGTCAGGCTCCTTTAGCTTAATTATGTCAGGCTGTATGCTCAGCAGTAGCCTTGCACAGGGAAATAACCAGGCACCATGAGCACTGTCACGTAAAGCTGGTTGTGACCCTGCATGCCTGTGATTGAATGTGATAGGTCTTTGCCCCCCGCCAATATCAGCCTACAGGGCTACACAGCTGAAATGGGAAACAAAAGCTGCAGAAATCTGTAGGCACTGAAAACACCTCTTGACACCTCACTAACATTCCTGATAGGCTGTGTCGGAGGACACTGTGCCATATTTGCACTTGCACTCGGGACTGAATCCACGTTCTCCATTTTGCTTTCAAATGAGAGCTAGGCTAGTTCTGCATACATTTATTGTATACATTTATTCCTAAGATTAAATAAAATACAGTTATGAAGTTATATGAGTTATAACACACATGGGTGTGTTTTTGAGGAACCTTATGGGATGAGATATTTTCCCAGGAACTGCTGTGGGTATTGATCACCATTGTCCTGCCCTCCCAGCGCCTCTTTCTGCTGCCATGCTTTCATCCTGCCGTCTTCATGCTGGCTCCAGCATTCATCAGCTGCAGTGAGCCATTTCAGGTCATTAACCAAGCAGAAAACAATTAATTATTCTTTGTAACTATATTTACAGTGCTTAGTGAAGGAAAAAGAATTGAAATGAGCTTCAAAGCTTCGAGCACAATAACCACAGTTTCATCTCAGCCACACCAGAAATCTAATATTAAACCATCCTTTATAGATCTGCAGAGAACAATCCACTGTTCTATCTGATTTTAGCTGTTGATAGACTACATTCTACTTGCAGAAATAGAGTTGTTGTGAATACATGTCCTTTCATAACAAAAGCCACTCAAATTTAACACTTAATTTTACAGTTTATGTGCAAACTTCATCATTGATACTCTAGTCTCTTTCAGCCCATGGATAAAATCATTAAACATCAGAGGCAGAAGAACTGATCTCTGCAGGGAATCATGAGAAATAATCACTTACTTTCCTTATTTGTAATTACTATTGTGACTTGTCTTTTAATCTGTCCTTAATTCATTAGTGCTGTGTTCATTCTGTACCACCCTGTAATGCCCTGGGTAATTGATTAAGATGTCATGCAACACTAAGTCACATGCCTTACAGGAACAACTCTGCTACATCAAAAAATCTTAACTTTATCAACCAAACTTTCAATCTCCTCAAGACTCCACTAGCAACATACAAAAATAAGTCTTTAAAACTGTGAAAGCACACAGAGGCTGTTCTTTTACCATGTTTTATAGAATCATAGAATGGTTAGTGTTGTTGATAAGTGATGCACTGCTAGTCTTCTTCCAGCTCAGGCTGCTCTTTAGCCAGCTGCTGGGCAAAACCTTGTAGAACTGCTGGTTTGGAAGCCTCTGTCTTTATTGATCACCATGTTCGGAGTGGCAGTTGAGATTGTACATATTTATTCATCACTCTTCTTCAACATGAACTGCTTGTTTGCTTTCTCCCAAATGCAGAATTCACTGAAAAAATCTAAGCTTCTCTGAATTATTATTGAGATCTCCATAATACCTACCTAATGACAGGTTGATGAATGCTAGCATTTCATTGTTCTGTTTCTTAATCATTGAAAACGTCTTTGTACTGATCTTAATGCTGCTAATTAACGAGGTGGGGGTTTTGCTTCATTTAAGAATTTTCTATCGTCCTCTGCATATAACTCACAGCTTTTGATGTCAGTGTACAAATTTTTTTCCATTTGAATTGTTTTGGTGGTCTTGTAGGTATTATGATAGTTGCTATTTTACATAAGCCTAAATTGAAGTCAAAAATAGGCTGGCCAAAAAATTCTTAATTAGCATGATGGGCAGAGAAAATTAAACGCTAGGTTGTGGTTTTAGAGCATCTCATTTTTCTTGGATAAGTATTGTTTGCTTGGCTTATTTCTGTGCCTGTGCATGTATCTTTCCTTCTTCCATAACCCAACTAATATTTGAACTTATAGCTTGGTTTCTTCTCAGGTATCCAGGGGTACGATCCCCCCAGATTGCCAATAAATTAATGAAAAGTCAAAAGATAAGATAACACAGAAAAGCTAATTGCAGGGGTGACTGCCTTATAATCTCCTGCCCCAGAAAACCTATTGGACATTATTCTCACCACAGATGTAAGTTGCACTGCAGCCAGCATTCTTGCATCAGAAGTAGATCTGTGGGAAACTTAGGCTTCCTTATTTCCTGTAGTCATGCATGAAAACTACGTAGTTTGTTCAAAAATTACTACTCCTACTTAATTTGATCATAATTACTTTCAGCATTGTGAATTGGCCATGAAAAGCAGGGAGAATTTGTATGATTCCCTGCCATATCTACTGAGAACTTTGTTATTTAAATCCTTGCCGCTCAGTTATTAAGCTAAACCAACATATGCACGTAAGAAGCACTTCTGTAAAATAAGCCAGATGAATCACCCTTGAGAAGTGCCTTTCCCTCTGCTGAATACTGAAGAAGCTTAGATAGATAGCTTAGGTCAGACACCTAATTTTTAGACAGCTAAAATCAGTGAGATGAGTCTGAACAATATGACAAAACAGTCAGAATCCTAAGATGGATGGATATGTTGTCTATGGTCTTTTCCCTCCTTATTAACATTAGGTTTACTAGCTTGATAATTGCTAAAGTTAGGCTTGAATCTAACAGAATGATTTATGAAGTCCATAAATCCTGGAATCCCCTCCAGGATTAATGAAGTCTTACAGATCCATCCCATAACCTTCATACCTGTTGGTATGCCCAGAAACTCCATACAAAAATAAAGACCCTTGAATGAGCAGTAGTTCTCCATCATAAATATAGTATACAATACACCTTTCTTCAACTAAGGAAGCTAGGCCAGAGTTAAGATCTGGACTGGCAACAAACACTGTAGACACCAGAGAACAAAAAAAAGTACAGGATCTTCCATAATATAAAAAGAAATCCATTATAAGTTTGATCCAATCTGTTCTTGACCAGAATAAAGATACAATCATCAGATCATGCAAGCTGTGAGATTTCCTATCCTTGACTATAAACAAGCCCTATATATGTAGTATATAGTCTAGCAGTAGGATGCTTGTGTGTGTGTGCATATATAAATATATACATGCATATATTTATGTAGGGGATCAGTCATTCAGGACTGGGCATGTAGTGGTAATGAGTCATCTGGATTATGTCCAAAACCAGTCTTTATTTCTCTCTATAAACCCAGGAGGCTGAATATTGTAGTTCCCAATGTTGTAAAATGGGCAGGGTGTGGGATTTTTGCCTTCTAGGGCCACTTCTGGGTTTCCTATTGAAAAATATAATGGCTTAGGGCACTAAGATTTATGGAAGCATTTTAGTTGATTAGCTTGTAGGGTACCAAGAATTTGTTGGTTGCCTAAGTATTTCTACTGTTAGGCATTTTACTGTGATTTGTTCATCTGTACTACCGAGACATTATTATTGTTTGAAATCACATTGGTCAACGAACTGTGCATTTTCTAATTATTTGTTTATATAAGTAATCAATACTGAAAAGTTTAAACTCTTATAAATTTTACTTAAAAATAAAATGTCTAATTAGTATTTTTTTGTCTGAATTAGTAATTTTTACAGGGAAGAGGAAAGCAACATTTCAGAAAAAACAATTGGAGCAACTTCATTCCTACTCACTCTATGGCTGATAAGACTCTGTCAACATGAGCAAGACAGGATTCAGTGAGAGGCTTCCAGAAAAATGAGTTCACGATCTTCTGTAGAACTTGAAAAATATTACTCTACTTAATGACTGTTCACCAAATACGGAACTTGCATCTAGGTCAGTATCCCAGAGAAACGAGTAACGGTTTATCTAAAAATGTATCAAAAAATAGACATTAGAAGAAATACCTAGCCTTCAAAGCACAGCTAACAGTCAATTTTTCAAACAATTTTTTTTCAAGAATCATTAATTAATAAGTGGCTTATTCCATGAGGTCTGAAAATTTATATTCCCCATCCATTTAACGTGGTCCTGACTAATGTGATTGAATGCACTTATTAGCCATAACAAACCCCAGTATTTCATTTACTGAGGGCACTTGACATTAATCCAATGTACCTTAATGTGTGTGCCAATATAATTTACATCTGCTTTTCAATCCCTTTTACAATTCTGTAGTGGTGTAAAATGAGGTAATATATACGAAAATTTGATGCTATCTAGCCTCAGCTCTCTTCAGGGAAGAGTACTGTAGGCAAGCAATGTTACTTTAATTTTTCATGGTTTTATTAGTTTTAAGTATTTTCATTACAATAAAGAGGGATATCTATTTAATTCCTTAAATTATTCATAAACGGTCACTGATTGTTTTGAAAGAATCTGTCTTCTGCCCCGTCGCTCCTACCTGGCTCAATGACATTTATTAAGTTTTGCTGGGTTATTTCTCCATTGGGTTGGCAAGTTGGTTGGATTCCACCAGCAGTCAGCCAAGTGCCAGTCTCCATGCAAGCAGGTTAGTCCGGGGTGTTTTGCTTTCAAATTTTTTCACTGCTACCATATTGAACAAGAAGTCCAGAACTGCACTCTTAAGATGTGGGCAAACTATGCATCCAAACAGTGGCATCATGCCCTTGGTTTAGTTTATCTGTTCTCTGCTTGAGAACTCCTAACATTTGATTTGCTTCTTTGGCCCCTGACAAACACTGGGTAGACCTTTTCTTGGAGTTATCATACCGTGCAAATCCTTACTCAAAAAAACCAATAGTGAACTCAGAGTCCATTGATTAGCCTTTGGAGTCAGGGTTGCTGGTTTTTGTTTCTCATGTATTTCATATTTATACACAATGATTTTATTGGCTTGTGATTTATTCTTCAAAAATCCATCTCTAATTCTTCATTGCCCTTATGATCCTGGTTAACTGTGCAACACAATACATTTTTTTACTTCACTACTCATCCCATTGCCAGGTCAATCTCAGAACTGTTAAGCAGCAGGTATCTCGGAACAGATGCCTATGGCATTTCACTGAGAAGCTCTTTGTGAGTGCTATTCTCTCATTTCTCCACTCTCAGTTTCTTTTAGCCAAATATTTATCCATGCAAGACCTCTCCCTTTTCTGCTATGGTTATTCATTTTCTATAAAGCAGTTGTGGTCAGTAGAGTAGAATAGAATAAAATATTATATTTCAGTTGGAAGGGACATACATCAGGTAGTACAACTGCCTGACTACCTGAGGGCTGACCAAAAGCTAAAGCATGTTGTTAAGGACATGCTCCTTAAACACTGACAGGTTTTGGGGCCCAGTAACCTCTCTAAAAAGCCTGATCCAGTGTTTGACCACCCTTTTGGTAAAGAAATGCTTCCCGATGTCTGGTGTAAACCTCTTTGCCAAGAGCTTTTTTACAGACTTAACCAAATTCTTACCCACATGCTTCTTTAGTCTGAATTTCAAGAATATCCAATCTAATAAACTTACAGGACATCTTAGCATATAATAGACTTACACAATACCTTAAAAACCCCTAATGAACCCAAACCAGAACCCAAAGCAAAACTCCAAACACACACACACAAAAATCAACCAAAAACCCCATGTAGACTCTTCTAGTGAGTGAGTCATGTTGATAATTAATCTTACTTTTCACTATACTTTATCCCAAATTTCCCAGTGCAAATGTCAAGCTTGTGGCATTGTAATTCCTTAGATGAGAACTGGAAGCAGTTCTGGCAATGTATAAGAATATGCAGACCACCCTTCAGCTACTGAGGCAGCTTTAAGCAGTCAATAAGCCACCTGCATTAGCAATTTAGGTGCTTCATCCTTGAACTGCCTTTGGACTCTGAGGTTAGATCAACTTGGCCCACGCAATTTGTTACGACTGATTTGGTTATATTGCTCCATAACCTTTTCTCAAGTCAATTTAAGTTCAGACAAATCCTCTAAAGATTGCCTTACAGAATGGTTCTGATGTGAGAATGTGTTTATCTTCTCTGCAGTGACCTAATATGATTACCATCTTAACCCTTTATTCTCTCAAAACTGAGCTGTGGTGATATTTAGAAATTTGCCTTTCCTATGCCTCTAATAATTTTATGGTATCTTTCTGGAAGTAGGTAGTGAGAATTAAGGACTTGATTTATATGTCATCTTAACATTTTTAGTGCTTCCTTTATCCTTTTCTTACATAAATAGTTCTTTTTGCTTCATTCATTGTTTTTATTGAGCTGTCAAAAGTAAATGCCATATTTGGTTTTGCTAATGAATGTAGCCAGTTGAAAACTCATAAATGTCTGAGTTGTTTATCTTATTTCTTTGCAATGGGATTTTAATCTTTCCTGTAGCAAAACAAATTTATTTCTCTGCTGTGCTTTCAAACTTTTCTTGCCTGTTTGCCTGCTTGTTTTGCCTGTCTCTTTTTCCCAGGCTATCTGCAAATTTAGCAGTTCACTTAAGCTGTCAGGTGGACATTATTTAAATCATGTTGCTGTGATTTAAAACTGAAGGCATTTTGTTGTAGTGTGACAGAAAATTGTTCAGCCAACAACTGAGGAAGTTTGAATCATTGGGGATTTATAATTTTTTCTTATTTAATGGCATATGATGTGCTTATATTGGCTCAGGTCCTAATCTTTTAAATAGGCTTTAAATTATTTTACTGTATTTTAGAATCCATTGATGAATGTATTGGTTATCTATGTCAACAGGACTTATGCCTGCTTCAGTAAGGTAGGAGAATAATCTCAGTTTTCTCTTTTGATCTTATGAAAAAACAGGAAAAAAGTGAAGCTCAGACAGGCAGGACCAGGACCAGAAGTGATCGTACTGCATTACTTTTCTGAATTGAAATATTAGAGGGAAACATAACGTTAGGGAATCAAAGGTCTTTTGATTCATGTAAGATTTCTCACACACTGCACTGTTGTACACTGATGAATGAGGGAGTGCTCCTGACTTTACAGCCTCAGGCAGAACTCCTTGACATGGTGTCTTCAGCTTATTTATGGAAAATAAAAAAGACCTGGGATATATACCTCAGTCTAATCAATATCTTGGAGAAAGATTCAGTCACCCAGCAGCAAGCCTTTATTTTCATTCCATGGTATAGAAACTTTAGCTTCAGGCTCTATGAAAACCACAGATTGTTCCAACTTATAACCAATATAAGGGGAAGAAAAAACTGGATTTCAGCAGGTAATTAAAAATTGCAGTTACCGTTTAATCTTCTGATTGTTTCTTAACAAATAAGGTATCCTTGACTGACATGGAAATCCTCTCTCCAAGCAAAAACCTTTTAGATTTCCATATTTTTGGGGTTTAAGCTTGAACAATGTTTTGCATGCTCTGAAGGTCTTTGATTTTTCCAGCTCTACTTGTAGGTCAAATGCAAGATATTATTTCTTCTTACAGTTTTGTCTTGAATTTAGAACATTTACGGTTCTCTGACGAAAGCAAGTAAATGTTTCTCTTAGAGCTACATCGTCAGAATAAAAGACACCATTGCTGCTTGTGTATATAAAAACATTGTTTTCTGACAAGTCAGTGAAATCCACCTCCCTGAAATGAACAAGAATTCCATTTGACTGTTACTGTGACTTTTCAATGTTTACTGATTATTTTTCATATTTATAGCACCTTGTTGTTAACATGGAGCCTTTTCTTAGAGAAGCCCTATTATTTCTTTTCCTTGGCATACACAGTAATATATCTAGAAATTCAGAAGGCCTCAAAGAACTATCACGTGTAACTAACCTGGACAGCAGCAGCAGTAAATGTAAACTTGTCAGGATTTTTTTTTCCAAATTGCTATAGAGTGATGATTGAGATTTGCTTGCCCCTGTGTGTGTGTTTCATATTTCCCAAAAGATGCTACCTTCCTTTTAATTTGGCTACCTTTTGGAAAATTTCTCCTTAGAAGATTTAGCAGAAACTTGATAAGCTTATGTCAATGAAAAGTTTAAAGTCTTTATATTATAACAGAAACAATGTTTTGACAATTTTTGATTTAATAACAGTAATAAAAGAATTTATCCAAGAAATAGGCCTAGTTTTTCCCTACAATCATTAATGGATATTATTAACTTAATTAATGGAAGGCAAGAAAGAGGGGTATCAACTAAAATGAGAATTTCAACTGAAGAAGCATCAGACTCACACAGAAGAAAGAGAGAACTTAATCAGCTAACTACTACAAGGCAGAAAAGCATATTTGATTTAGAACAAAAAGAATAATTTTAATACTGGGCTTTTTGTTTCTTTTATATAGCTAGAAGGTTATAAACAAACAAACAAAAACCCAATGCACCAATAAATAGATAATTAGAAGTTCTAGAATTATATAAGCTTGAGTTTCCCAAAGCTCTCTTGCAGAGAAATAATGTACTGAAGGAGATGGTAATAGATATTTTTAAGGAACTTTTAGTGTATTCCAATATGGACTTCAAGTGTAACCTGGGTGTATAAGAGTTTTCTTGCTTTCTGTATTGCAAGCTTGACTGAGGCTGGTCTGTTATTAATTACAGCATAGACACAACCACATCGTTTCTATTGTGTTTCTGTTACAATGACATATTATCCAAAACACTGATTATTTAAAATAAATGGGAACAATTAAGTGAAAGAAATGTTAAACAGAGGTACACTGGTGGTCAAAATGTCTACATTTCTTTTAAATCAAATGAGAGCAGTGTCATACTGGCTTTATTATAATTTTTAACCAGTAACTCCTACAGCCCTTAAGTGTAAAGTTTTTTAGCTGGTGTACATGAATGAACAAGCTCCTGGTTCTGCTTTATGCAATGCGATTTTGGCTGGGGAGATACTCCATTGCCAGTGATCTGGCCTTCACTGTCCCAGTGGGAGCCTCTACCCAAATCAAACCAACAAGTTAACACAAGAGGGAGATAGCGATCCTTGTAAAGAGCGCCCACAAGGATGTAGGCGGTGAAATCGGTAGTGTCAGTAACTGAAATTTTAATCTCAAAGTATATATTTTAAAGTAAATCTAAAATATGCTCTTTTTCATCCAAGAATGAGTTTCATATAAGTGAGAGTAAAATAACCACTTCAAAGTTCTGGGTTCACAAACGTAAGAAAACAAAAATAAATTAAAACCACAAGAGAAGCCCATGCAATTGGAATGTTTTTAATAATACCAAATACCAACAAAAACCAGCTTCTAGCAACAGAAAATCCCCCTTAGTTTGATCTCTCTTTGGAAAGAGTTTGCACAGTTCAGAACACACAGCAGCCGGACAGGACAGAAGAAATGCTTAGAGGTCCCTGAGGCCTGGGTTGTTTTGCTGTTCTTTGGAAGTTATAGGGTCTTCTGGCAAGTCCAAAGCAGAGTTCATATAAGGCTCTGATCCCAAGTGTTGCTGCGCTATATTCTTCAATCAGCAATGTAACTAAGGCAGAGGACTTATACTAGCTCCATATTATTATCACAGAATCATAGAATGGTTTGGGTTGCAAATGACCTTAAATATCATCTAGTACCAATCCTCCTGCCAAGCACAGGAGCACCTTCCACTAGACCAGGTTGTTCAAAGCACCACGCAATCTGGCCTTGAGCACTGCTAGGGCATCCACTGGCAACCTGTGCCAGTGTCTCACCAGCCTCACAGAGAAGAATTGCTTCCTAATGTCTAATCTAAACCTATCCTCTTTCAGTTGAAATCCTTTCCCCTTGTCCTGTCACTATGTGTCCTTGCAAGAAATCCCTCTTCAGATTTCTTATAGGTCCCCTTTAAGCACTGGAACCTGCTCTAAGGTCCCCCCAAAGCCTTCTCTTGTCAGGGATGAGCAACCTTAGACCTCTCAGCCAGTTCACTCGTCGTCTTGGTGTCATTTCAACACTGTTACGTACTGGTAGAAGGTGCGTTATTGTTTTCCTGCTGACATTCACAAGTTCAATCAAAGACCTGGTACATCATCTTCTCTGCCAAATGTTGTCATATAATTTACCTATTATATATTCATGATTAACTTTGATATTATCCACTACAAAATAACCATTAAGAGCTAAGACCCTGAAAATCACCTAGTGTAAATTCAGTATCTTACCACTGCACCTATAAAATCTAAATTTATCTTAGGATGTGTTCAGCAAAAAAAAAATGGAAGCTTCTCATCCCTTTCTCAGACCTATATGTTTTATGAAATGTTACACAGATATTAAAAAGTTCTTGGTTAATTTATGTTTTTCCCCAACTGTTGCCTTGT
This sequence comes from Forpus xanthops, assembly GCA_032466535.1. NCBI lineage: Eukaryota > Metazoa > Chordata > Aves > Psittaciformes > Psittacidae > Forpus > Forpus xanthops. The sequence continues at coordinate 14,626 of JASSUY010047653.1, forward strand.
ATCGGCATGGAAATATATTCTCATGTAACCTTTACAGTCTTTGTAGGTTGCCAAGAATATGTATCACTTCAGACAACGCATTTTTGCACAGAGCCATAGGCAGGGCTTATAGGAGTTCATATAGGTAAAAATGAATAACGGGATTCAACCTTTTCCTCTGTGATTTCACTGACTCCTGAGTTTTGTTACAGTGATGCATCACTCTCAGTGTTCCCTGCCACGGTTTCAAAAAGAGCAAGAACACAATCTTAGTGACACAAAGTGAAAAATATTTCCATCATTTTTTGTCAATGAAGTATCTTCACAACACATTTAATCAGAATAGTAAACTATATGCTACAGATAACAAAAACGTCTATGATCATAGTATGACACTCACATAAATATTAAAGTTTACTCCAAATTTTTGAAGTAAGCATTTAGTAATTTGATTGTCTGCCATAAGGAGCGCAAGTTTTTTACTGCAAAATCGTTTCAGTTTCTTCCCTTAAAGGAACTGAAATGTTTAATATTTTTTCCTCAAAAGATAATGTAAGCTGTTCATTTGTTCCAAAAATTGCTTTATGGCAGCAAACCCAGTTTAGTTTTACCATCAAAGAAACTTTTTATGCACTTAAGAGAATGTGCTTGCCTGGTACATGCTCAGCATTCTACAAGGACCAAAGAAAGATGACCCCTTGGTTAGGAAACTAACTGCAAAAACGGGTGGGATAGAAGATGCTTAGAGTTCATGATTTGGAAGAACATAGCTCCAAAAGCACATCCATGTCGGTCTTCTTACTTCTGTGAGGCTCTTAAAAGGGCATTGCAGATGTCATTTTTCAGTCTTCAATGAAAGCTTATATACAATCTTAAGATTATATATAACTATCTGAAGCTTTCACAGAAATACATCTTATTTTTATTGTTCCAGAATTAATTTAATATGGGAACGTTTACTGGAAGTAGAGACAAAGATGCCACTGCTGGTTCTGTGTGGAAAGAAAAAGTGTGTTTAACTTTGAACACACCTTTCTTTAGGGAGCTGACATGCTTCTACAAAACTTACCAACTTCACCAACAATGGAGGGTTGTTTGACCAGAAACTCTGGGCACTGTATAGGAAATGAATCCATTTATGAAATCCCTAGTCTATTTGACTTTGCTACTGCAAACACTTTGGGGTACTGTCATTTCTTTTATGGCATGTTCAGTCTCCAAAAAGTACTATAAAAAGATGCAGTACAAATGAAGCAGGTGTGACAATAGTGTTTTCCTCATGTTTCTAATTTTGGAGCCTGTTATTCCCTCCCTATGAGATCCACTGGCATTTTGTTTAATTTTTATTTGATCCCAGAACTTCATCCCTTCAAAACCAATGAGCTTGTATCATACAGAACACTGCAGCATAAAATCTTTTGCTCTTCATTATCCATTAGCAGTATTGATGTCTGTCATGTTTAAAATGTAATGACCACTTTTTTTTTCAGAAAGATGACAAAGAAATCTTCTGTTATCTGTCTAATAGTTGGCTTAATCCTAAAAGTAGAATTTCTAAAGAGCAAAGACCTTAAGGGTATGTTAATTTAAATAGCCTTTTCTCTTTGCAGTTTTAAGAGAAATTTGAATAACTAAACTGAAAATCTAGAGTCCTTTTTTGCTCTGTGTCATAAAATATACCTATTATGAAAGCATAGAAGGTTCAAAAATTGATGAAACACCTCTGCATTTTGGCATATTTTAAAGATTTCAAAAGCTACAATGCCATAAGAGCACCAGATGATAAAAGCCTGTATCACAAAAATTGCTAAGTTCATGATTTATACAAGCTTTATTGTTGAATCTGTTAAAGAATGTAGTTAGGAAAAGTTCATTCACATAAAATGTTGTATTAAAAAAAGGTAACTTACACAATTTTCTTTTAATTAAAAAAAGTGAAGTTCTCTTGTCTCCTTTGGATTCTCAGGCCAAATCTGAAAGCCTGTAAAGTTAATAAGGACTGCAGGGAGTTCTGAATTGGAACTCTAAAGAGGAATTTTATTTCAATAATTTCATATAAATGCTGTCATCTCCATGTGACCTGCTTCCCTGCATAGTCACACACTGCTGACTGTAATAAAGAAGTTCCTTATTTTCTTGAAGTCTGAATGATGCTACACATGTATGTGTATATTCATGTGTTTAGCTGAGAGAATAATTGAATTTTCAGAGCTCTGGTTTATCAAACAAGTTGTTTCCTTCAATAAAAAAGTGATCACCTTCTTAGTTGAAAAAGAAAAACCAAATAAATAAAGGATTAAATTTTGACATTCTCTTAGCAAGGCAGACTGGGATAAAGGTTATTGGGGTGTTCTTTTCTTTCCTCAGTTGTACTATATTTTCTGTTCTAGTGCTTTCTCTGTGGCAAAATTGGGTGATAAAAGACATGTTTATAAACCCACAGATGTCACAATGAAGTGTGAATATCATTTCAACACAACAGGAGCTAACATTATTTCCACAAATAAGTAGGAATAATCATCAGCAAAGGTATAAACTGGGGAATGATTGAGCAGACAGTATTTCTGCAAAAAAGAATCCAAAGAACTTACTGTATCACAGTCTGATGTAGCATGTTTCACTGATAAAGGAAGTGAATTACTATTAAGTGGAGGTTAGAATACTATGAGAAATGACGGGCATATTAGATGAGGTGAGGTATTCGCTTTTTTATCTATACTTTCCATAGAAGAATGTGCTGACTAGGTCTTATTTATGAATAATACTACCTATTTCTTGCACTGACCTGTCCAGTGAATGATTTCTCACTGTAAGTCATGGTTCTCTTTAGCTGTGACAACATGAATGAAGGAAGCACTGTATTCCTCTAGAAAACCAAAGCATGAGATTTAATCAAACACTTAAATGGCTATAGAGAATATTGAGGCTTAGACTGTTTGCCTATTTTAATTTTATTTTTTAAGAAAGATGACCAAAAATTTGAAATATCCAATAAGATCAGACCAAAATGAAAGCTCTTCTTGGCTGTAGGAAAACCCTGATGGACCCAAAAGTTATCTGAGAGATTTGTATACCTGAACAACCTCCTCTCGTCAGGGACAGTATTTACAAATCGAGTTCCATACTCTCTCTGCAGATCTTGGAGAACTTTTAAGATTATTTTGGAACAGGTATTATTTAGCTTTTGTTTCTGCTGTTGCTTTTCTTTTTCCATGTAGTTCTAAATTACACCCTCTCCTTTTTGCGTTTCTATAATTTGTCATGTTTTCTGCAGCTTATTGTCATTGTTTATTCTGAAGTTTTCCTACATTTAGAAAACAGACTTTTTCCTTATACTATTTATTTATTCATCTAGACTGTTTACTAGTGAGTAAATTTAATGTAACATCAAGCAGTAAGGCTGGTGGTTTCCTCCAGCAGTTCATGTTTTAAAAGCAAAGACTGCTTTATACTTGAATATGAATACAGTTTTGACTTTAACAGGTTTTTTCCTTATATTGCAATCTGTGTTTTGACACTAAAGACATGAACACCCAAAATTAAAATTCTAAGATGCTAAAAATCTTTGCAAGAAGAGCACATGTATAACACTGTAGTGAAGAGCAGCACTATTGCATTGCTCATTTCACATCTTCTGTAGTGAAGCCCAAAACACTGTTCTCAGATTACTCTATTGCAGTTTTCTATGGGCAAAAAAAGTAAACATTTGATTTTCATATAAGAACTCCTTTGATTAAATTTGAATCATTAATAGGAAAAGCTATGACATGGAATATATAAATCTTAAAAATTGCTTAACCTATCCCTGCATTGAAAAGGGGATATTCAAATAACATTGCAGAAAGGGTAATTAGCACTGGGATTATAACTAATTAGGACATGCAATACAACTAGCAAAATCATTTTTGAAGAATGACAACTGTGTGTAAGGTGGAAGAGTCATGAGAATAGTCAAACACTCCACACAAAGTACTTCGGTTTCATGTATTCCAGAGCTTTTATTTTTTTATCCTTTTTTTTTTTTAAATTGCATTTATTTAAGCTCTAGTAAATGTATTTTTATTGTTCTGCTGCTGAGAAAGAGATTCCTAAAATCATGTAGTCACTTCTACTAACATTCCTAGAGTTTCTATCATGTCTGTATATGAAGGCATATAAATTGCCCTAGATGTCACACAGAGAGCAGCAATTTTTGAATTGGCATGAAACTCTTTTGAAAGTCTGTATTAGGATCTACCACACGATGGTCTAAAAATACAATAAAGTGTTTGATAAATTACATATTCTTCCCTCACGTCTTTTGATGTGTTTCTACAAAACCTGTAAATCAGCCATAGAATTTTAGTACCATTCAAACAAACGAGGAAGAGATATTTGAAAGCATTTACTAATCAATGCCTATTCCTTCTCTACTACAAAGCAATTTTTCTTAATACAGGATGATTCAAATCATGCAGTTTGCCTCAACATGAGAAATGGGGATACACAAACCGAATCTGCATCTTGCTGGCCATACACTTTTTATTGCTTTAGAACATTAAGCAAGTCCCACCACATCTAGTCTTAAAAATCCAATTCTCACTTAAAACCATTTTTTACTGCAATTCTTTCTGTGGTTGTTGTGGTTGGTTTTGCGTTTTGGTTTTGGGGTGTTGGTTTTTTTTTGTGGTGTTTTTTCTTTTTAATTTTATTTTTTATGGAGCTGTATGTGCAGACAATGCTGTTCACAGTGAAGGAAATGTTTCTGACTGATCACACAATAAGACTCATGTCACTGTCATCTTCTGGCATGGATTTTAGGTCTGAAACAACCAATAGGAGCAAACCCCATGTATAACCATGGTCTAAACTGCTGCATTTATTTCGGATTGTATTCTACCAGGTGCAGCTGTATTTTATTTGAGACCAATAAACACTTCAGTCCCATGCTGTTTTTCCAAAAATCCTTCCATGGAACACACCACTTTGCAGATGTTTCACTAAGTCCCTGAGTGATATTTGGAAAACAGCTGTCAGTAATAGAGCTGCTCATTCCAATAGTGCAGTTCTGTCTAAACATAAAAGTAATGGTATCTTTGTAGATTCTGAGAATGCAACAATTGGAACCATCTCACTTTGGTTGGCTGTGAAGTCACAATAGAGAAAAAAGCTACTCCTGAAAACCATCTCATGTCCAAAAAAACAACTTAAAAAGGTTGATGTGCAAGAACAGTATGATTTAGTTATCGTAAGAATTAATGAAAGATGATGATCTAATCAGAAAAAAAAAAGTGTTCTGGCTTGAAGATAGAGCCCTTTGTCTTTGAAGTCATAGCTAAGCTGATTTTAATTTATTCACTGTTATACAAAATGATGCATATAAATATAATATTCACTATTCTATCCTGGATCTGCACTGGTAAAATACTGTAAAAAAAAAAAAAACTATTGCACAGTATAACTATAGGAACCATACTGTAGTGGGAAGGAATTTTGTAAAATCATTAAAAAATAAACATGAACATTAAAATAAAAAAAAAGCATAATGATAAAGATAAAGCACATTATAATTTAGGCATGTTTATAGTATTTTTAATATAAAAATTGTAAATTAATCTGTATTATATAGAACATAAATAAATGGATTGAAATAAGCCTTTATTATTCTGAAAAATATAGGTATAAATCATACTGGAACTCAAAATCTTTAGCCGTCTGAGGGCTGTATTTGAAATCTGGATAAACATAGGTTCCCTGACAACCCAATCCTATTATGCTGTTTTGCATGTAAATTTATTTATAGTGATTCCTAGAAGACAACATAAAGAATTAATAAGAGATGTAATAAAAATTATTGATCTTATTTTCCGCTATTCCTTGTGGAGTCTGCCAAATAATTCTCTGATAGATCTAAGTTCTATAGCTGATAAAATAAATTTAATGGATGGTCCTGCAATATGAAAAATTCAGAAAAGGATTTAAATTCTTGCTTCAGTTCTAGTTATTGAACTAATTTCATGATGCAGTAAAGCAGCACTAACTGAAGATAATAACAAAGAAAGGAGACAAGACGAACATAGTCCAAAAGGCAGAAAAGCTGAGAAAAGATGGAAGCACGCTATTGCTTAAGAATTTATTAATTTTCCACCTAAATCCAATAATAACAACAAATCCATGCAGAATTTCCAAGAAAAAGGTGTAACTGTGAGGTAATAAGAAAGCTATGTCAGAGAGAAATTTGTCTGCCACAAAACAGAGGAGTAAACAAGAAAGACAGGAAAGCATTAGAAGTAGTTCGCTCTTACATACTATTGCGCCGTATAGGAAGATACTATTTGCTCATTCTGCATCATGTTATGTCTATTGTCGCTCAGGATGGGTTTTCCACAACAGTAACTTATCGGCTATAATGGCTGTGTGAGATCATATTGTAAAGTTTGCAGATTCCCATGAAAAGATTCTACTTTAAGAGGTCAGCAAATGTACATGTCTATGGACGAAGGGGGTTCTTGGTAACTACATGTCGTCATGCTGCTTTTGCACTTCATGCCATATTTTTGTATTTCAGGATGTTTTTACTGCATAAATTTCAATATGAATTGCACTCATACTCTCGTGCAACTTTGTGAGTTTGGTTGGGTTTTTTACGATCATTAATTTTTAATTTGTTTTTCTTAAATGTGTGTTATTCATTGGAATTATCGGCTTTCTGGTTTTCATCTAAACTTTTAAAAGAATAGTAGGTTTCTTCAATTTCACCATGTAGAATAGCAATGAATCACTTTAGGAATGATTGTAGTCTTCTTACTTTTGAAAATTTGTTTAGCTTTCACATGATGGAGTTTCAAAAGTTCTCATTATCAAAAGTGGCACAGAAGAAAGCTATTTCCTTTGTAGCATTGTTCGTTGCATTATTACGTAGCAATGTTTTTCTATGAGACAGCAATGAAATTCATATAATGTAGATAACAATTTTCAGCCTAAGACTTCTAATTGTCCAAGAACTACTGATTCGTGGCCTGCTCCTCAGCAAACTTGAGGAGGCGTAATTTGTTCTCTCTTCACATTATGATAGGGAAAGAACCAAGGAAAGTCCTATTCTGCTGATTTTGTGAGAAGAAAATCAACTGCAAAATGATCTGAGAAATGACCCTGAAAACAGCAGCACTTCACTAAGGGTAATAAACAGAGAGTTAACAGAATTAAAACCAACAGAATTTATTAGAGAAAGTGAAAAATAGTAAGTAGGTAAATGATCAAGCTGATGAAGTTGAAGCTAGTGAGTTTAAAGGATTGGTTGAATTGTTCTCAGAGAACTTGTGAAGCATAAGGTTGCAGAGGTAAAAATAATATCTGTCTTTATAAAGGAATGAGGAAGATGCTATATATTATGCTACTATATCTGAGAAAAACAGTTCAATTAGCTATCTATAAAGATATGGAAGAAAAAATGCAGAACAGTAATATCAAAAAAAATGTACTTGACAAAAAACACTCCTAATAACATCAGTCAATCAAATCTCCTTCTGTGAGAGGATGAAAGGCTTGAGAATGGATTAGAAGCTGTAGATATGCATATCCAATCTCTTAATCAGGCATTTAATGTTTAATCAGATCTTCTCTGACAGTGTCTCATAAGCAACCTTTTAGATATCAAAAAGGTAAGAATATAGGATGGGTGCAAAACTATGTAGTAGAGGGGCTGCAATTCCACCAGTAAACAGGATTGTGTTGATTTTTATGAACTGAAGGAATTATTTTTTGAGTAGGACATGTACAGGCTTCTGCGCTTAAGCAGAAATAATTATCTGCACAGACAGAGTGGGGAACAACTGTTTTGTGGTGGAGGGGTTGGAGATTCTAGTATCTTGCAAGCTGAACATGTGTCAACATTATCATGCCCCTCCACAATCATACTGTCACATGGAAGAAGTGACAGAGCTTTAGGCCATCCAATGGAATCTTGCTCTGGAGCAGATAGCACGAAGAAGATGGTGTATTATATCCGGCTGTGAGTACCACCTTTCAAGTAACTGGTAGCGAAGAACTTTCAAAGGGACAGCAAAGAGGATAACTCTAGGTCCACAAGAAAGCCCCACAAAAGAAGGCTGAAACACAACTGAGACTCTAGTTCAGAGCTGAAAAACTGAAGAACAGTCCAAGTTTGTTAAAAATATGTTCCCCAAAGTGAAAAAAAAGGAAGCAATAGACTTAAACTTGGAGAAGCGATACTTCAGTTAGTCACTAAGAAAGGCTTTATAATATTGAGATTTTTTTAGCACCAGTGCTGACTGCATAGACTGTGAGGTCAAGCAAATTCTAATAACAAGTTTGAAAAAAAGACCTGAAATGATTTGAGTAAATTCAATGCCATGCTATGATGATTTGTCATTAACTTCAAATTCTCCATTATGACATATACATTCATACATATGAAGAAGGTGAATATTTTTAAGAATTTAGGAAAAGAAAAGAAAAGTAAGTCTACCTCACAGACATTTTCCTAAGCCTCTTTTTCTTCTCAAATGCAAAACCAATTTATATTAGCCTAAAACTGCAGATAATATGCTTCAATTAGTTACACACTCATGAGGCAGTTCTGAAACAAGACCTTTTTCCCCCTGTCCCACTAAACAGAGTTTTGGAGCAGCAGGTAACCACCTCAGCTGTTCAAAAAGTTTTAGTTAAGAAATTTTTCAGTCTAATTGCCTCATTTATAGAGTTTGTACAGAAGGAATTCATTAATCCAGATTTGTTTGAACCAAGCTCTTTCTAACTTTCTAGAAACATTACCTCTTTCTACCAATCTCTCAGCACATACTGACGAGCATTTGCTCTAATGAGAAATCATGAAAACCCTCATCTGAGAATCCATGGCTGCACAGACACATAAAAATTGTGGAGCTGAAGGGAACCTATTTTTATGCTAAACCTGGTGCAGGTGCACTCCCAGAGGGGTCTATTCCCAGAGGATGCTCACCATGCCATGTTTCCTGTGCCTCCCACACCCATGTTTCACCTAATAAACTCCAACTAATTTGACCCTCTCCATAACCTCGTGAGCACTTTTTTGCTGGCTGGAGATGCCAAACCTTGTAAACAGCTTTTGAGTCTCACTTCTAGGACTTAAAGTTTCTTGTGCTTAACTGAATTCTCTACTTAGATATAAATGCTTACTTTTTTTAGGATAGTACATCAAAAGGAAAAATATCTTTTTTGCTTTAAATTTGCATGAGACTGATCTCAAGTACAGCACATTATTTCATCAGAAGACTTTTGCCTGTAACTCTAATAAGACAGTACAGCTTTACGGCAATTGAGAAGCTTATTCCAAAGGAAGAATAACCAGATCCAGCACACTTCTGTCCCAGTAAAGTGAGGTATTAGAGCACCTTTGTATCCAGTCATTCCAATATTCATTTCCCTTCTAAACTGCAGTTTCATAACAGGAGTTTCAAAACATTTCTCCCCTCACAGTAGAGATTAAATATCACCAATGCAGATTTTCATGATGCCATTTCAAAACCAGAGGAAAGTTTTGTCTTTTTATCTTGCTGCTTTTTTATCATTAGATTTTCCAAAGAGATAGAAAAGGGATGTGTAAACTAAAAGATTATGCTAGCAGAAGGACAATGGCAGAAACAGGCTGAATTGAGGCTAGAGATTAGAAAACACTTTCCGGTCATCACAGAGTGAGGTACTAAAACAGTTTCCCAGTAGGAGGAAATATATTTTCTCCTCTACTCTTAAAAAGCATTTCAGTACTTTTGTGAATCCTATTACATGAAGCAATTGTATTGACAATAGAGTTTTTTCTATCCTTGCTCTTATTCTGGTTCTTCCAATATGTGTACCCTGGAAGGATCAGAAACAATGATGTTGAGCAAGGTGTGAGGCATGTGGAATACAAAATGTCCCTTTATACACCCTCTGTCACCTTTGCAATCCAACTGTTGCTGCTCAGTGATTTTTAGGGTACTACTCACAGACAAGTCTTTCCCACAAAACTTCATGTTCCACAGAGGAGATGATGGACTCTTGAGAACTTTATTATAGTCTATGGCAACTTCCTGAGTCTTTGAGATAAATCCATTTCAAAATACTATGCAGCCTTCACTCTTAGTTTATTATCTACATTAATACTATACCTTTAATTGCAAATGCAAGAAACATGGCTCTGGTACAATAAAGTAAGTAATCATAAAGCTCACATAGGTCTTACTGTTAAAAAAAAATAATTGCAACGTTTCATCATTTTCCAGTAAATACAGGAACAACTACAATATAGTCACTGGCTAAAATTGATGTTACGGAATAAGTGATGTTCCAGAATACAAACCTAGTTTTCTATGAACCTATTATTCTTAGGTGGTAAGACGAATTCCTGAGAAATTCATTAGAGTTCAATCATCAGATAACAAGGAAACAGAACAAGTGAAATGGACCACACTGACTTATGCACTCTGGAACTTTATCGATAGAGTTGAATAATGGAATGAATGACCTTCTATGAAAATTTCTATTTCTCAGAAACATCAATGGTATCCTAACAGAACTGCACAGAGTATTAAATATGAAATCTGTCTTCAAAAAATAAAAATAAGAACATTACTTACGAGCATCTCTTTATTCTGGAAGTTTGAACATTGTTAAGTCATAATGAAATAAGGATATTTACATATCTTGCAAAGATAAATCAAATGGGAACTGTATTTAGCAGCACAATACACTGCAAATATGCTTTCTAAAATACATTCTATTTTATGTTCTGGTTTTGGTTTGTATCTATTTCCAATCAGAACATGAATCCCAGGGGACAGAGCCTAGATGCTGCATAAAATGAGAGTAATATACAATGAAGCAACAAAATAGGCTGGGTTAAAATTTGAAAATCTATCAAAGGACAATACAGATGCAGGTAAGGTCACACAGTCCCTGCAAATGCACAAACAATTAACATAACAATGTCAATTATTTGCAACTTAAACATACTGTGTTGTAGGAAGTTTCATCTGTAACATTTAATGCTTTAGGACTTTGAGGAAAGAGGGGAGGTTGAAGGGCTTTCTAGAGTCAAAGAGTTGTCTTATTGGAGGTAGCTTGGCTTTTTTAAAGAACAATCAAAAGCAATGTATTTCAAATACTATTACATCATGTATCTATCATGCCTCACATTTTGATGTTGCCTCTAGCATTTAGTTTCGTAGACTACAATGTCACTTTTGAAACTCTGCTTGCTCATTTTTCAAGTAAGCATTAGCTCATTGAAGCTATTTCTTTGGGAGAATAAACAGTTCCTCTGTGTTTTCTAATTTTGGGGCAGAAAAAAAGCACTTAAAAAAATAAATGAGTATTTGCATGTTTGCTACACTGCGTCAGTTGCTATTCCTTCACAATTTTGAAATCTCAGAGTCTTTGATCTGGAGTCATACCCTGCAAATCCTGAATGTCATTTAACATTTTGTTAACCATGCCAACACAGTTACCATGAGTATTACTTTTTCAGGCATTTTAGAACACTGAATACATGAATAAGCCAATCTTTATGCAATCAGACCGACTCATAAGCTGTTCTGTTCCACCCCAATGGTATTTAGAGGTTATTAACTTGCTATGAACTACTCTACAGCAGTAATCACAATTAAAATTGAACTTTTTTAAAGATAATAAAAACTTTTCTTTTTAATTTTTTAAAGATAATAAGAGCAGACTTCTCTGCTTCCCCCTCTCCCCCCACTTATATAGTATGCGTGTATCAATTACCAAAACTATGTGTTTCTAATCTTTGTACAACATGCAATACATTAAGAAGGCTTTCAAAAAGCAATCTTTCCCTTGGCATTCTTGGTGTATTTTTTCCTAAAGTTCTCTGGTTTGGGAAGATTTCCAATTTTAGGGGTCCTGTTAGGTTTTACAGAATTAAATCAAGAAAAGAATATGGTGTTTTTACAATTTCTAAATTAAATATGTGCCTTTTGGATTTGGATGAAAATACATTGGAAAAGCCATGTTTCCCTACTAGTGACATTAAGACTAATGCTTGAAACATCTACAAAAGAAGAAAAAAATCAAACCTATTTTTGGCAGGTAGAGTGCTGAGAAACACCTTTCACATCACCACTGATACTGTTCTTTCTCAGAAGTTAATTGCGTTAATAGATCTTCTAGCATGTAATTATATAAAAAAAATAAGTTAAAGACATAGTGCTCCCTGCCATTTAAAAAATAAGATATCATTAATGACTGACTTCTGAATATGTGCATATCATCATTTAATTTTCAATGTAAAATAAAACAGAGAAGTCTAAATCATCACTTCTTGAAAAAGAATCACTACAGAGGTGAAAGAATCTGTGTAAATCAGAGACACAATTTTTCATTTATAATTAAACATACATATAACAAGATAGATCTGAATGAGAAGTACTGTCTTCTCTGCTTTGGGTTGTTTTTTTATAGAGAAGAGCATGATGGACTTAAAAATATATTGAGAGATTCATGTGTTTCCCAATCCTGTCAAAGTGTGCACTAAAAGAGCACAAATGTCAAGGGAACATCCTTATGAGACTTTTTTTCCTATCAGTGTAACAGGATCTCACAGTCTGAGCAAATATTTGTCGAGCACTGCAACCTGAGCATATAACCTAGAAATATCTGCCTGGATATGACAGCAGCATGAATCTGAGCAAGATCATTAGACCAAATTCAGACCTGAAGAGGAATACCATAATGAAGCAAAACTTAAACCAGAACTAAACTGTGAATCTTTTTATTTGTTTACTATTTGCAGTTCTCCAGAACCAAATGTGCCTTTTTTATCCCTTAGTGACAGCTTTTCACTTCATGTCTTTAAATAAACACTTTTGGCTAAGGAAAAGCTTCTCTCTGGCTGGAGTGGTGAAGGCCATAAAAGTGTTGAAGTATTTTTTAAAACACTGCTTTTCCTTTTTTTTTGAAAAGAACTTCACTAGGTTCTTGATTTTTCCAGTATCCCTGAGAAGCCGTTAGAATAGACCATCTGAGAGATCCATTACGGCCTTCTTTAATAGATCTTCTTTTCTTGTATTACCATAGTTTTCTACAACACGCAGGAATTAACCCACTGCATTGGCCAAATAAGAGGAAAACCTACTTCTATTTTCAGGAAGAAACAGGCAGTCTTTTGTTCACCTCTGTGAAAATGGACTTGCACCAATTTCGGTTTTGTCCTCAGTGAAATGAAACACTCATGCTGTAAGACCCCATGACATATCAAATTTGAACCTGACCCCTGTTGCCAATCAAAGCTTAAAAAAGTGTCGAATGAATGCTTTAGTACTTCAGAATTATTTTCTTTAATGGCTTTTTCCACCCCCTTTCCCTATTTTCTCTTTTCTTCTAGGGTTCAATTTTCTACCTATTAAAGTTAGTGACAAACTGAATAGATTTAATCTTTACCAGCAAAAACTCCCAGTGAACATAAATGAAGTTCAGATTTCATATGTTCTCATCATGCTTTATAACATCATTTATGAAAAATAATCTTTTCTCTCAATTCACACAAATACCTCTGCCCACAAAGGTACTATTACTGAATTCATATTAATTTGCCTGCTCAGTGACTTAAAGTTAAGCACAGATGAAAGAGCATATATGGGAGGCAGAAAGATCACAAACTCGTATGAATGATAAAATGTGAGGACTATTCATTCACAGGTAAAAGAAACCCCTCCAGAATGTGCCCCTGAACTGTACTACTCTCAGGAACTTGAAGACTGGGTCTGCATTGGGTGCATCAACCAGGACAAAAAAGAAAAAAGCCTAGATACATAGGACCAAATGACCTCATTAAACTATTTTGACAATTCACACAGCTGTTAAACATCAAGGCCTTTCAACTGGATACCTGCTTCTCAGGAATGACTTGCAGAACACAGGATTGTTTTCATTCTCCCTTTTCCTACTCCCTTCCCAAATCATAAGCATGAATGGGGTTTTCCAACATAAAAGCTGTCTGGCTGGGCCTGGACCTGGACCATGAAAACAGTGCTCTAACAGAGGTGTCCAACACCACTGGAAAGAACCTTTTCTTCCCCCTTGATGCTCTAGGGAACATAGGCTGGGGACTTCTGCTGGGTGAGCAACCTTGACAGCTGAAGCAATGATGCAAGAGGATTATCTGAAAGGAGAAGGTTGAAAATGACTCTCACTGTGTTTGAACCTACTTGATCATAGAGCAGGACCTCATGGCTTTTATTGAAACTCAGGCATCATCTGAAGAAGCATTTGCCTTACTCACACCTGTTCTTAAGAAAAGAAAACAGAGATGATCTTAAGGTCCTTTCCAACCCTAACTGTTCTATGATTGTAAACTTGGGCTGGAACAGGCCTATGATTTTCAGTCCATGCTCCCAAGCTGTATCTGAATGGTCCCTGGCAGACATGGTACACACTGTTCTTAAAAACTCAAAGTGATGGGGCTTCTACAGGCTACCAGCACAAGACTGTGGGGGTTTTGATGTTATGGGGTAAGAAGTCCATGAGTTATATATCCCTATACATCTTAGAAAAGGCAGAAAAATGCCTACAGAGAAGTTAGTAATTCTCCCTTTGCAGAAACCCTTGCATAAGCTTCAGAAAAAGAAGAAATAAATAAAAGCAAAGTAAGACATGGAATATTACGGGCTGCTCCATATATTGAATAAGGTAAAATTTCTTAGGAAAAATACTAAATAATAACATAATTAAAGACTTTTATGTCAGCTTGCATGCAGGCATTGAGATAGAATTGGTGCCATTAAATCTGCTTGCAGTTTTAATATTCTTTGAAATTCTTGCACTTATGTATCTATCATTAAAAAATACATTATGATAAACCAACTGCAAAAGATATGTTAAACAAGTAACACACACAAAACAAATCTCCATTTAACTGATATGAAAATATATTTTGGGCATCAATGGTTTTAGTTTATAACATCTGTTGTCATTGCTGCTATGAGTGCTAAGTGTATTAATTGATAAAATACATCATGCTTCCATAAAACTCCATTTTATTCTCCCCTTATTAAATTAGTTATGTGTGCATGGTTTTCAAAATGGTGTGTAATTAACATCTTGTCTAACCATTGCAAACTGTGTAGTTATGCATGGTTTCTTCTCCTAGACTTTTCTTGCAGACAGTTTTCAAAGAGTGCTCTTGCATGTTGTCAAGATGACAGACTATAGAATAAGATTTCTTTCCTGAAAAGACATATCTGCCATTTTGGTCTTCCTTGCCTTAGGTTACTTTGCTTTCTGCTTCTGTTATTTTATTTACTATATGATACTATCTTATTCCCTGCCACAGCTGCAAGGCGGCTTGTCATAATCATTCTGCCTTTACCCAAGTCAAGAGACTTTCTTAACTGAATAATTTGGTAATGAATTGATTTATTTACACTGAAAAGGTTTATTATATACTGAAAATTTAAAATACAATAGCAAGACACAAAATGAAGGGATTTAACCTTAACAAGAGAAACTAGAAGCTTTTTGCCCTGAAATGAAAAGGTAAATTCAAGTGACAATAAAATAATTTATATTTAAACTGTTCTATTGGCTTATGAGTTATCAGCTGATGAAAAACATTTCACCTGCATTTTCTGACAAAGTCTTTATCCTTATATAGGGAATATTTTCCTACTATGAAAACACTGAAATATTAGCAGGTCTTGTAAACTGTTCTGCAACCATGGTTATTTAATTCCAAGTGGTTACTTTAACAGATTAATACCTTAACATTTAAAGTACCATGTAAATTGAATTGCTGTGTCAATTGAAATTAAAATTCTTCATAGCCTTAATTCACAAAGCTGGCCTTTATAATCTTGGCGAATTTCAAGTAATTTAAAGCCTTGCTACCATTTTTTTTTTAAGTTGCCAATAACTGCTACTACTGGAGGGTACTTCTACTCAAGGCATGCTACATTCTCTGTTACATTCATTTATTTCCCATCAATTTAATGATGGCATGATCAAAAATCAGTCTTCCAAATGATGAGTCATGTGGCTTCAATCCATCAGAGCAATTGTTCTGTACAGCTATCAGCTTCTGTGAGTACATGCTTTAGTACAAAGGAAACTTTTCTAACTATTCTTGTAGGAAATGGGCATAGCATTTACTCTACCTGTGCTGATAGAGCCCACAAGTGTAGTTAAAAAGTTAAGAACATGAAATTAAGTTATATTGTTCATTACTGAAAGGGATCTATAGCCTTTGATAAGTTCACTGAGCACCAGTTATGAAAAATTCATGGGAGTTGGAGAATGCTTTAGCTACAGAGAGAAGCTGATGAAGATGAAAAATTTTAAAATCCTTTCTCATATCAGTGTGATCAAAATAAACATTTAAAATATTTTGTTTGTACCTGAGAAAATATGCATAGCATATTGCTACTCCTAAACCAGTTTCCCTCACGTCAATGTGTATGCCAATACAGCTGGTGATGCACCAGGTCAGTTTTGCTATTCATCTGAAAGCGATGCGTTTCACTTTGCAGGCATAAAATTACTTTCAATTTGCAGAAAAGTAGTTTAAATTAACACCATTACTAATGCTTTTTGCATCATTTAACAAAACAGCACCTTAAACAACTTTGCTAGCAGAGAAGCGTATGGCACGCAGCTAAAGAACTTTTAAAATGTTATTTTCTGACTAATTAGAAAGAATTGCAATCCACTTTAATTTCTAAAATATAACCCCCCAAAAAGGTCTAATTTTTCCTCTATTTCATCATATTTTTAGACACAATTGAATATGAAGATGAAAAAACATTCAGAATATGAATTCTGATGGACTCAAGCACTCTCCCTCTACCACACAAAATATACCTTACATCTTGTTAGGCAATCAAAGAGGACATTACAGCCAGTATCTCCAGATTGATTTCAGTATCACCTTGTAGAAGCAAAAGAAAATGCTTGCTGTGAGAAGACAAAACATTTCATACAGAAATCTTCAGTTTAAGTTGCTATTTTCTCATTGGATGTATTCAAGAAGCTTTTGAGTGAAAAACATTTGAAGATGTAATTCCCTCTTAGAGCAACTAGAAACATTATTAAGGTGCCACTTTCAAATCACTTTTTGATAATCATCTTGCTATGTGAGTAAATGTTATAGCATAAAAATTAGTAATGAATATTTTCATTATCAAATAAAATTAATAAATGTATTTATAGAGCTGTTATTAGGTAAGTCAATAATAGGATTGAAAATTATCACAATAGGTGGGTAATTGGGGAAATCTCTAAATACACACATCATTGCAGTTGTGCTGGGAAGATTTTTCTCAGTAGTAGTTCCCAATGATACTTTCACAATAAATGTGAAACATTTTTAGCTGAATTAAAGTAATTTTTGGATTTGCTGTCGCTCAAAATCAACAGATCTCCGGAAGAATATTAATTTTTTTATATATTGGTTTTCTCTAATCAAGTAAAATCTTTTTTTCCTTTACATAGTAGCAGCTGAAACTGCAGCAACAATAATGGAAATATATTATACAGGGCAACTGCACATTGGCTCTATTTCTTCTTTTTAAGGAAACCTGTAGGACTAGCTTAGAGTGATAGTGAGAGAACAAGGGGGAACGGGTTCAAACTTAAACGGAAAGTTTAGATTGGATCTGAGGAAGAAATTCTTTACTGTAAGGGTGGTGAGGCACTGGAATGTGTTGCCCAAGGAAGTTGTGAATGCTCCATCGCTGGCGGTGTTCAAGGCCGGTTTGGACATGATGATCTTGAGGTCCTTTCCAACCCTAACTATTCTATGATTCTATGACTAGAACAGCCAACTTTTCCAGGATAAAGCTAAATACTTTGCAGTCATGTAACTGAGGCTTTCACTCATTCAAACTGAGTCCCATCACTGTAATGACAGTCTATCTGTTCTACAGTGTGAAATCATCAGGCCTGATGAAAACTTGTTGCAGGATTCTCTTTGCATATTACAGTTTTGCGTATGTATTTCTGAGAAGTTATATAAACATTACTAAATGATTCAAAACCATTGCCCAACATGTTTGCATTGTATTTATAGACCAATATCTCCATAAGCAAGAGTTCTTTGCAAAGAGGAAAGGTCAGCTTTAGTATATACTACAGTTTGACAGTGAATAAACAGGCATGGAAATGAATTCTTGATACTTAATTCTTGAAGCTTTTGTACAAATGATGCTACAGGTGTGAATCTACAAACGAATATAAAACCATGAAATGGAAAAGAAAAAATCACCAAGATGCACCTAAATGACAACTGCAGTTTGTAGCAAAAATACATTTTTGAAGCAGAACTCCTAGCCACATTCACCTAATCGGCTTTGATTCATGTTGTGACATGGGCTTGAGCATGAACTTGACTCTTTTCTGATGTAACTGCATTGAAAGATATACTCCAAGATCTCATTTAATGCCATATGCTACTAGTAGGTATTATGTCTATAGGATGGATTAGCAGTAACCTGAGGTAGGACTAAAATGTTAATAGCATCATCACTGTGTCTCTAGTACCAACTATTTCACTTTACAGATCCATTATTGAAACTACATTTGCTAATGCAATATAATTTTAGTATACTGTCAGGACTGCAAACTATACAGAAGTCAAGAAAGGAATGGCTCTTGATACAGACCTCAAATTGGTATGTGTTGCAGTCTGTAGATTAAGTTTTGTGCACATACAAATATTTGATTACAGAAACAGCAAATCCACATTACTTCAGATTGAGAGTCATAGTGCTGCCACCTGAAGAAGTTTAGATGTGAGCTGAAAGTCTGGCCCCACATTTTTGTCTTGGAGTCCTATCTGCTCTTTAAAATGCCTTCCAGTCCCACAGGAATTAAGGAATAAAATCCTGATCCCAGTCTACACCACTCAAATTCTGGTGTCAGAATTTTGCTACTGACATCAGTGGGACAGGGGTTTCATAAGTAAAATGCATTTCAATACAATAATTTTAGCCTGTTTTACAAAGCTCCTATTAGACTTCAGTTGAACTGAGTGAAAATAAAACATACAGTCATCTAAGAACATATAAGCACTATTTTTAGGAAATTCTGCTACATAATAACTTACAATAACTATTTTAACAAACTAACTAATAAAGATTATGATCTAAGGTTTTAAAGTGTTCTCTGCTTCATGAACACCTGTATATCTAGTACACTGAAATGTCAGAACAGACACAGCCCCTTAGAGAGCTCATGCGCCTCAATAAGAATTTTAGGCACAACTGTATCAGTTCCACATCTGAAAGCATAATTTGTAAACTTGTACTCAGGTCCTCCAGTTCACACTGTCTCCCACCAATATACAACTGGACTCTGAAAGAATTGCTTAGGCTGCAAACTCTCATTACTTGCATTCATACACATCACTATTTCCACAAGCAGAGAGGCTAAAATAATGTACAGAAGACCCTTCTCTTGCACTGAGATAACATGGTATAATATAATACCAAGCTGCTAAATCCAGTATCATTGATGTATTAAGCCCCAAACGCTAATAATTGTAAGTAGTAATGGAATAAGAAAAACACTTTCATTTGTAAGGGGCTGTTAATAATCCAGCAAAAAAAGAAAGACATTTTCTAAATGCTGCATAAATACGCAAAAATTACACCCTAAAGGCTGCAAATAGAAGTTTCTAGGGAAAAAAAAAAAAAAAGGCTCATCTTTCATCCTATACTTTGCAATAAAATATATTCCAAATTATAGAAATCTTTGGCCTAGATATGTTGGATCTAGATTGTTCAAGGAACCATCCTATTTCTATTACGTAATAGTCAAATCATTACCATTTGATTTTTACTCATTAAGTTGCATAAAATGAACTGCTACCCTGACTTAATTTCCAGAGGACAAGGGTTAATACTGCAAGTAGCAACTTCATTCGACAGGGTTCACAACAGTTGCAACTGGCTTATGATGGAGAAACAAATTTTAAGAGACAGTAACTCATTATATTTAAAGAAGATATTGCAAAGGGACTAGGACTCCCTTGTAATTTATATTGAAAGACAAGTTCCAGTGATGAGACGGCATTGCTGTACCATAAAAAAACAATTAAAAAACTCACTCTTTAAAAAAGTTCATTTAATGCAAATCCGACTCCTTATTGACTCAGTTATTTATTACAAGACTGATTCTAAGGAGTACAAAATTGACCAGATGGAATAATAGATGCTAGTATCCATATTTGTTCATCAACATCAATACCTCAATCACCATGAAAATCAAAGCGTGCTAATTAAACCTTTGCTCCTATACAATTTATCATGATTTGTTAGGAATCTGCAACTCTGATTATATAATGACTTGCATTCTTCCCTTAAATTTTTTCATTTCCCTGAAAGCAGAGCACATCAAAAAACCACTATCAGTAGAAAATTTCATAATAAGGAAAACTGAATATTGCTTTCCAGTATGTGTAAGATTTATATGGACTCCATAGGTTTCAAAAGTATATTTTTCTATTAGGATCAAAAGACAATTTCTTTGAATTTATTAATTCAAGGGGTATCCCCTGTATTAGGTTCTAGTTACATACAAACAACAAAAAATGGTTTTTTTTGAACAAAATTTAAGTTAGCATTCCTCTTTATTGACAGGCTAGTGGAAAATATTAAGAAATCTTATCTACTTCCACTCTCTTCCAATGAGGAAATTGCCTTATAGAAAGGGTAATTGTTTCATGACTTAACTAGCTTTCTTACTCCTTTATAATTACAATTTCATTCTTATAAGTAAGTTTTATTTTCTCCACTTTATATTTGGTACACTGGCTCTCAGAAGCCACTCAAAAACCATTCCTATTGCCCCATCATGACTTTGCTGTCTTTAATGCATTATTATCAGTATGAATAATGTGTTTATTTTTCATGTACTTTAGTTTACCTTTAACAGAGAACAGCTTGATTTCTTATTTGTTAGCCATAAAAAGAAGCAGTCCTTATTTTAAGGGATCTGATACCAAAGATGGGATTCTATGTTTTTATGTGAAAAGATGTATTTCATAGAAACATAGAATCATAGAACAGTTAGGGTTGGAAAGGACCTTAAGATCTTCTAGTTCAAACCCCCCTGCCATGGGCAGGGACACCTCCACTAAACCATGCCACCCAAAGTTCTGTCCAACCTGGCCTTGAACACCACTGTTGATGGTGAAATTCCATTTCTCTACTGTTTATCTAATGTCCCTTTCAACATAGGCTAATGGTGGCAGCAGTATTAATCTCCGTACACAGTCACATAACATGGAAAGTCTGCCAAAGCATACCCGAATAATCTTCTTCCTCAGCATATCTGGGGAGCAAAGTTATCAACAAATTAATATACAGGCATGCTTCTTCACGTCTTTGTCCTTAGCTGGTTGGGGTTGACAGAATTTATTTTTAGCCTGTGCTTCTGCTTATCCTATATCCCTGTCCATTTTCCTGAAAAAAGTATACATAAGGACACATTCACCCAT
>JASSUY010047654.1:0-39140 GCA_032466535.1 Forpus xanthops
TACTGTGAGGGTGGTGAGGCACTGGAAGAGGATGCCCAAGGAAGTGGCAAATGCTCCATCCCTGGCACGTGTTCAAGGCCAAGTTGGACAGAGCCTTGGGCGACATGGTCTAGTGTCAGGTGTCCCTGCCCATGGCAGGGAGGTTGGAACTAGATGATTTTAAGGTCCTTTCCAACCCAAACCATTGTATGATTCTGTGTATTATAGTGAGTTATATATAAAGAGCAATATATGAAAAATATGGCATACGACTGGTGTGAATAACACTAGAGAGAGTTAAGCACAAAAAAAACAGACCTATCAATGCTACCAAAGTTGATCAAGACACTTCCCCCCAACCCCGCCCCCAGCAGAAAGTAGCTTCAAGAATATTCAAAGCATAGGAGAGGACCAGCATTAAAGAGTTACTGAATATATACGACGACAGTATAATCTGAGCTGCTGTGAAGCTGTACCTGGAGATGCTTAATGGAGCAGCCTGAGGAAGGACAAATAGGAAGAAAAAAATGTAGAAAAAATGAAGCAGACAGGGTAAAGAGGAAAGGAAAAAAAAAGAAACAACAGGTAAAAATGATGGACTGAATACATAAAGTTGAGACATTTAAAGGATCGCACTGAGTATGTCCTTTATTAACACCTTTCCTTAACTCTCAGAGACAGCCTACTGTGCTAACAAACCTTCAAAATGATGTGACAAGTGTGGAGAAAGGACTTACAATAATTTGATAACTGGCTTAGAAAAAATGGGAACAAGGAGAAAAAAGAGAAAAAAATCAGATATTTCAGAAAAATGGATTACTGACTGAGAGGGGACACAAGGTGCTGTTTTAGTCATAGCAGGTGATGTCGGAGTTTATTTGATGGTGGTAAATACTGTAGATTGCTTACCTTTAACAGTGAACTGCATGAAAAATATAGCAAAGGATTCAATTCTAAGATCAGCATGTCCCACTAATGTAAACACATTAAACACTGGTCAGTTATGACATCCAACACTCACAGATAAAGCAGCATTTCTTCACTCCCTACAGATGAAGTCATAGTTTCAATGCAGTGCCTCCTCATCTTTTGACTGGTTGATAAGGGGTATTATTTCAGAAGACATGGATTAACAAATTCTGATGAATTTGTGTAAACTTGACAGTACCCAGCACATAAACATTGCAAATTCTTTCAAGTCAGTGATAACTACACAAATGTTGGGAACAACTGATGTAGTCACTCCTTTTCACTGCTTAAAAAACCTCAATTGCATATCCAGTTAAAAGCGTGCATCAAGGTTTCATTGTATAAATTTCTTTGCTTCTACAAGGGATTATCTCATCTGTACATAACATAGAATACCACCTTTTTTGCATCTTACATGCTTTGTTTTGGTAGACCGTAAGTCAAAAACCAATTCAAAATTCAAATAATAGGAACAAACAGTAAAAGAAACAGATCAGTAAATGTGTCATTTTGCTGAAAAGCTTAAGCAGCGGGGAACTGAAAGTTACAGCTATTTGAACAAAATCGATTTTCTTAGTTTAATTTTAAACAAGAACTATTTGCAGTGCTTGTATAGCTATCATCCTCATCTTTTTCTACATGCAGCTCAGACATAACTTTTCCCAATGGGTACTGTGTACTGCGCATATCTTTGACAGAAACCAGAATGGCTTGAGAGTCCCTTTCTTAAAACTGTATCCTGACACTCCTGAAGGACTGCTTTGGAGCATGTGTTAGAAAACATACTAATTTTATGTCTTTTACTACTTGCATTATTTAATAAACTAAGTCCTGGCAATTTTAGTCACTGCACAGATGGAATAAATAAGACAGCCCCTGCTCCAACAAGTTAGAATCAAAGTATGAGGAAAAAAGAGAACAGATGGATAAAGAAAAGAGTGGGGAGGACAAGGAAGCAGAGAAAACTATTTTGGTTAAGGTGGTAGGAGGACATGTGTCAATCTAGCCACATTTGTGGGATGGGTTTTAAAAAACAATTCAAAGGAAATAGCCTGGTGGATGTTTACAGCGAGCATGTGGGACAACATGATAGAAAGCATGATGATGGCTGACAAAGTATATAGGCAGTAGAAACTCTCGCTACCAAATGAGCAAACAGAAGAAAAGTGAAAGCAGCTCAGTCTGGATGAACAATGACGAAGAAGTATAGAAAGGAATATAGGGAGAGACATCATCAAAATGACAGCCAGGAAAATGGTGTACATAAAGTAAAACTATGAGGGTCAATCTCAGAAAAAAAGGACAGTGTGAACTTGAACAAGAGATCTGGCTGCACAGATGACTACAGAAAATTATACGTCTTAAAAAACACATTAAAAAATTATCTGAATTATTAGCACACAGCGCTGGAATGTGTATTTCTGCATGATATTAACAGTAAATCAACACTGTTAAAACTGTATACAGTAACTTTATTTCCTGAATTAACTCAGGAACCTTAAACACCACTTTTTGTAGGTATTGTCAAGGCTACTTCTTCCCATACACACATTAACTTACCCTAACTGATGTTACATTTCACACACTGTAATTCTCAGTGTCATGAGATTCTCTTGTACTGTTTCATAGCCATATCTACCTTTGATAATGTTCAGTAATTCTTTGTCACCAGCAAACCATGTTTGCTTGTTATTTGCCCCTGATCATTTAATGAATACTTGGCATGTTGCATGTCTTTTTAGCTCCCACTGCTGAACACCAAAACAAATTCCTAAGATACAGTTCTCTCTTTTAACCAGTGATGCAATCAGGCAGTATTTTAATATAACACAAAAGGAAACCAAAGAAGATTCAAAAGAGAAATACAAGAACAATGCAAGATGGGTAAAGAGGAGATTAGGGATGGGGTAAGGTGACCTGGACATTCAGATTCTTTACTCTAGAGGATAAAGGAGAATTTCAAGTCTTTTTACAGATTAAGGGGATGGACTGGACTATCTTTAAATTCCTTTACATCTCTCATTCTATTTTCTTGCAGGATCTTTAGCTGGCTTAACAGCAACAAGTTAGATTTTTTTCTTAATTTTGTTAAACAATTAGAAGTACAGTGGGAACCAAAGTAGGATTATTTTCCCCTATCTTTTCATTAGTTAATGTATCTAAAATGCTTTGATAACTATTTCATTAAGAACAGAACGTGTTGAGCTGAAATTAATATGCCAATATGAAGAAAACAGAGAACTTTTTTATGTGGTTTAATTATAAAGAATCAAAATGAGAAGTTTATAGTTAAGTGTTCTTAGGGAAAATTAACAGCAAAGAACCTGAATTCTTAAAAGAGCCATCTAAAGAATTGTATCTTTGCTTATGCAACAGGTGAGCAATCTAAGTAAGAAATAATGGTGCATCTATCTTAAAATTAGTTCTGAATTTTAAAGAAGGCCAAAAGCCTTATTAAAACTAAGTTAGAAAACAGTTTAATGGAGCAAGGCAACTTTGCTTAAAGAATTCTAAGACTGTTCGTGACAACAAGTTACTGCTTACTTGCAGCTTCATTATTCTCATTTTAGTAGCTTTTCTACTCTGAGTAGAGCAAAAAATCCCAAAGTTTCCTTATCAAGAAACTACACAGGAAAACATACAATCTTTTACTCAGAATTAAATATAGTAATATTATGAGATCAGTTAGCCATAAGAAAATCTTCAAAACCCACTGATATTAAAAGCAATTCAATTCAGCTCATTCATCTTAAAAAGTACCTTGACCCTGCAGGGCTGTAACAGCCATAGATAGCAGGATCTAGTGCATAATTCACATTTAGGCTTATGTTATCAAGCTGCAGGTTTCTCATTTAAATGAGATCAAAATCTCTGCTATTTAACATGAAGTCTTTAGCAGTAACTCTTTAGCATTCTTAAAACAAAGGATTCTTGGCCACAGTTTCAATTCATGTGAAATAAGGTTGCAAGACTCAAGAAAATTAGATATATGGAAGTTTACTGGAATCCATATGAACTAGTAGAAAGCAATCTTCCCTGAAAGGCAACAGTTCTAAAATACAAGGCAAAATAGGCAATTAGCTTTTGCCTTACCACAAACCAAGGATCTAAACTGTTTCAGACACTGATAAAGCTAAAAAAATATGGCAACTATAGCCACAAAAATGGGAGATGATTCACGAAGTTAAGTGTGTGAATCTGCAAGACTGACTTAATGGCAGCATGGTATTTTTTGAGTTTTGTCATTGTGCTTTAACTTCGGCCAGTAAGCCCCACATCACCACTTGCTCACACCTCCTGTGTCAGGATGGTGGAGAGAATTGGAGGAGTTAACAGTTTAACAGGTAAAGCAAAAGCCACATGTGCAAATAAAGCAAAACAAGGAATTCATTCACCACTTCCCATGGGCAGATGGGTGTTCAGCCACTTGCAGGAGACCAGGGATCAATCATGTGTAATGGTCATTTGGGAAGACAAGCACCATCACTTAGAACGTGTCTCCCTCTTTCCTTCTTCTTCCCTCAGCTTTACACTCTGAGCTTGACACCATATAGCCTGGGATACCCCTTTGGTCAGTTGGGGTCAGCTGTCCTGACTGTCCCTCCCACCTTCTTGTGCACCCCAGCCTGCTCAGGGGTGGAGTGAGAAGCAGTAAAGGCCTTGGCACTGTGTAAGCACGGCTCAGTAGTAATTAAAACATGCCTGTGTCATCAATACTGTTTTCAGCACAAATCCAACATACAGCCCCATATTTGCTACTATTAAGAAAATGAAATCTGCACAGTAGTTTTAGACATATCCCTGCATCTATCAACACGTATGAAAATAATCATAAAAACTAAAAAATAATCATAAATACTCACTCATGCTATTTATGATTATTTATGTTTGACAGTTTGAAGTAACCAGGAAAAATAAAAATTTTCAAATATTTTGATAGTTCTGTGTATTAGGAATATGTGCTACGAATAACGGGGAGATTTAGAAATCCAGAATGTACCAGACACATTCTGGTACCAAATACGTACCAGAAAACTCTCAGAGAACCTAGGTCATAATGAAGTCTACAAAAAGACTTTCTGCATCCACATGGTTTGAAAAGCCTAAGAGATATAATTGTCTATAAAACCTGTTTTATTCTGAATAGATAAAACAGTAATAAATCAGCAGAACCAGAAGGTATCTGCCAAACAAATCCAGGGAAATGCAAGGACAGAACACGTACTGTCATGTAATTATCAGAAGGCAAGGTACTTCACCAAGGCTCCTGAAGACATTAGGCTACCATGACAAAAGAGAAAAAGTTTGCACACAGTCCAAGAGGAGATAGGAATAAATGATTGAAAAAAGTGATTGCAAAGGAAGATCATTCTCCTTCCCTGTAATCCTGTCTGTGTTTGTGGAAATGTCTATATTGACTAGCTGCTATCCGTATATAAAATACAATTTCTAAAGCCAAGCTGTAATTCTATGGCTCTTTGATCTGAAATATCCTTTTGACTGTTACTCTATGTGCATAAAACACAATAAACTTTTCCGTTTGGGTTTTTGGTTGGTGGTGGTTTTTGGTGTGTGTTTTGTTTGGTCCTTTTTATTTTTCTACAGTTGAGTAATTAAACTGCATTAAGGGTTTTTTGAAATAAAAATGCAGTAAGTTCTTAATAATATTTTCAAAAAAACCAGCTTGTACTTACCTGATTTCTGACACTGTACAATCTTCTCATATAAACTATCTGTACTTTCAACCACAGTCCTGATGGCCTGAATCATCTGTGGAGAACAATAAAAAGATATACAGAAATATCAGCAAAATTCAGTTCTTACTAAAAAAATTTAACCAGTAAAAGATGCTTAAATCTGAACTCAAATCAATAATCTTATGTTTGCTGTTAACGTAATTAATAAATTCATTTTGCTGGTCATGACCAGGCAGAGAAGTGCTCTAAATGTAGCATAAAGACATAAAAAAATATGATGGCTTTGGGCTGGGATCTGTGAACACTGGAGTAAAAATGTCTAAGCCACAGCTCATTGCCTATCAAAGCAAGTGGAAATTATACAACCATTTGCCAGGTAACACACTTTTGGTGGCTTGGATGAGATAACCTGCATGCAGGTTTCCTCTTCCTCACACACTCTGACATATTGGATGATGATCACTCACCACCCCTGCTTCCTTTTTCCTAGGGATCATCCCATTTCTTTTACAATTTGTTCCTCTACATTTTCCTTTTTTTTTGGCTTGACCTGTACATAAGTATGAGACAACACTCTATAGAGAAAAAAAAATCACTGGAGGCTGGAAGGAAAATAAATTATTCCTTTACCTGGTCTTTCTAAAGAAAAACTCTTTCATGGAAGCTCAGCTGAAAGCACATCAACTAAGATGCAACTATGCAGATTTTTCAGCCGATGGTATGTATTGAGAAGTAACAACTTTGCTTCACGCCTTACCCACAGACATCTCTGGTATCCACTCAAGCAGACAGTTTTCTCACCACTAAAACAATTACTGAAGTTTAACATGTCACTTATGGGGGTGTTCATGCGGAAATTTCTTTTCCTTAGGAGACCACAGTTGCTGCTATGAGCAGGAGCATGCCATTTTAAGGGAAAAAAGCCCAAACCTCTCTAACACTTTTCTTCAGAGAAATGTTACTTTAAAAGGCATGACTATGGTTGTCCTTCCTCACACTTATTAGAAGGAGACTTCTCCAGTTGAGTCACACTGAAGCTGTTTTTCTGAACACTGCTCTAAGTGAGGCATAAATCACTTTGGAGAAGCACGCAAGTAAGCCTCACATTTTTGATCACGACAAGTGTGCAAGCAAGTGAGCAGGCAGAACACCTGCAGTGACATCAAGTACTCTACAGAATTCTATTATTTTCAGCTACACAAAAATCTGGTTTAAGGAAATGCCAAAGCATTTAAAAATAAACTAGTTCTGTTTCTATTATTTCAATTAAAAATCATAAAGAAAATTATGCAAACCCCAAAATTTTTAATTTATGCCACATATAAACAACATGTGAATAAAGAACATAAGAGTATGCGGATGTCATCATACTGGACAGTTGAATTCAATTTTCACATCCTGATCAATTGTATTTAATTTCAAAGCATCTATTTATCCTGATTTATATTATGTCAATTGAAAAAATAAAAGGCAAATTATAATAAATGAGGAAAAAGTAACTTAATCAGGTTGTTAAGCTTCAAGTGAAACACTTTAACCTTTTAACTACCCATTTTTAACTGGATTGTTTTCTGAATAAATACCAATGTTTAGCCAAGCAAAAGCTGCCTGTAAATAGAATTTATGCTGCTTTCTAATTAGATGTAATAAACTGAAGACAACCATTTTAAAGAAAGCATACTTAAATAAAGGAATAATACATTGTACCCAGATAGACTTCTACAGTAGCACTGCAAACGAACTATTCCCTATTTGTAAGAAGACAGCTGCATTTCACTGTTTTATTACCATTTAGTCTTTAAAACAGTATTCAGAAATTGAAATGGAGCCACCATAAATTTGCTTGAAAGGCAAGGACTTTACCTGCTTCATTATGTATGTCATGCAACACATGTAATACACTTAAATGAACAGAAGCAAAACCACAGCTGAATTCAACTGTAAACACAACCAAGAACTGACTTTGATAACCAGCCAAAAGGAATCTGTATTCTCCACTGAGTTTTGTTGCATTGAAAATCACCTCGAAAATTAAATGCTGAGCATGTATGGTTCTTATTTTGTCAGGATGCTAATACAAAATAGTAAGGACTACAGTGAGACTCTATGTTAAATAAAAATCCTTTCACCTGAGAACCCTTTTGAAAGGAGTTCATAAAAGGGACAGACCAATTATGTTGCTTATCCAAGGTATATATTCTGAAGGAACTGTAAGAAAACTGCAACTATCACCATGTGTATAATAATGTTATTTCTAAGACACTTCAGGTCCTACTCCAGAGACACAGAGCATTTCTATCTCTCCATTTCCTTCATACAATACATTTTATATACACATTGAGAAATAGTGGAGAACAAGTCTCCACAGATTAAAAAACTTACTCTGAGACACTGCACTGATCTTCAGTAATAAGAGAGTTCAAAGATGAGTAAAAATGCTTACATTATGGCTTCTTTGTTTTCTGTACTGACACAGCAAGAAAGCTGTACTAGTTCTGCAGATGAAAGGAAATTCAACTAATTGCTGCATCAATGCTCTTTTATCACGGCAAGGCTAACATTTAAGAAGAACCTAAAATAATGTGCAGATTTCATATTTCACCATTTTGGTATGGGAAGATGCTTTGCCCAAATACTCTCAGATCGACAGTTAGAAATCAAAACAATTCTTATTTCAAACTAATGGCACTGTGTTGCTAACAGTACCATCCACCCTTTAGATGACTGTGTATTCACAAACCAAGTTAAAAAGTCATACAATTAAAAGACTATATCTATCCTCTTAATTAGTAAAACAGCACTCTCTCGTTAAGAGAGACAGTTACACAATTTTAAAAAGAATATATGTGCTCAGACAATTCTTTATGCTTATTTTTTTATGTTGCAAATCTTTAATAAGTCAGTTTTGTTGCTTTAGGAAAGATGTAAATGCTATGAACTATGAACAGTATTGGTGAGGCCACATATGGAGTGTGCAGTCCAGTTTGGGGCTTTCAGTACAAGAAACATATGGACTCACTGTCCAGTGCAGGGCCACAAAGAGAGTTAAGGGACTGGAGCATCTTTAATTTGAAGAGAGGTTGAGAGAGCTGGGACTGCCCAGCCTGGCGCAGAGAAAGCTCTGGGGACTCTTGGTGGCTCAAACACCAGAAGTGCGTACCCAGAGAGGTTGTGGAGTCTCCATCCTTGATGATATTCAGCAGCCAACTGGACACAGTCATGGACAACCTGCTTTATCTAATCCTGCTTTGAGAAAGGGGGACGGACTAGACAATCTTCAGAAGTACCTTCCAATCATAAAGATTCTGTGTAAAAAAGGATTTTAGTGAAGTGGACATCTCTAGTAAGAAGTTTTTAGAACTGAGCTTTCTGGCTCAAGACAACAATCAATAATAACTTCATTATCAATAAAATTCAGGTGTGTTTTTACCCAGACAGTCCAAAGCTGCTCTATAATGAAGAATAACTGACCTTTCTACTATCAAAGTATAGTCCAAAGCGGCAAGGTAAGAAAAGAAAAGTGTTAATTGCTATTTCCGTGCACACAGAACACACCTAATATAAACCTAAATTTTCTTCAAAACAACAAGTTTTTTAGCAAACATTGTCTAAATCGGAAATTATTTCTCCAGCTAGGTAAGAACAGAAATTTAACACCAAAACAGAAAGTCACTGAGGTTGAAAGGGATCTCTGGAGGTCACCTGATCCAACTCCTACTCAAGTAGACTCACCTAGGGCAGGCTGCCCAAGGCCATTCCAGATGACTTTTGACTGTCTCCAAGGGTAGAAACTCCATAACCTCTCTGACCAACCAGCTGCCATGCTCAGTCACCCTCACAGTCATAAAGTGTTTCCTGATGCTCAGACAGAGCCTCCTAGCTTTCATTTTGTGCCTCTTCTCCTGTGTCTGGGAACCACTGAAAAGAGCCTGGCTTTGTCTTCTTTATACTTTTCATTCAGGCATCTATATACATTGATAAGATCTCCCTGAGCATTTTCTTCTCCAAGCTAAATAGCCTCAGCTCTCTTAGTCTTTTCTTATAGGAAAGATACTCCAATCCCTTCATCACATTTGTGAACTTGTATTCGTGGCCATCACCACATTTGGACTCTGTTCTGTACACCCATGCTTGCACTGGTGAATCCAGAACCAGACAAAGTACTCCAGGTGTGGCCTCACGAGTGCTGAAGAGTGGGGAAAGACCACCTTCCTCAAACACAACTTATATATTATGCCATCAGCATTATGTTTCCCCTTAGACTTTGAAAGACTGGCCTCTTTTGAGATAAATCCAGAGGAAATTTCCATTATGCTTCCTGAACTCACTGACATATTATGATATAAACATAATGCTGTACCTAAGTCAGCAACACACAGGAATAGATGCATGGTTTCACTTTTTCAGCCTTCCTTTATTCTCTCACCTCTTATTGAGATATTTTATGTTCTGGAAACACATACATGACACACAGGCTTTTGTCTTCAGTAAGAAGTAGGCTGAGATTATGCCATAATGTTGTGCAGTAGTGTAAGAGACAACATCCACTTATCAAAACAAATTACTGTAGGCCCGAGAAAAAATAGGACATCATCTGTTCTTAATTCTGTAGTATCCCTGAGAATTAGATTTCCCAAAGTTCAAGAAAATTTACCAAAAGGAACAAACAGTCCGCAAGATCTACATTGCAGTCTTACATTCTTTCTTAATTCCTCATGAGTAAAGTATCTGAGAAAGGCTAGGTTGAAGGCAGGGTAAATAAAATAATTAGCAGCTCTCTTCTAAACCATGCACACCAGGACATTTAACTCTTTTTAGCCCAACAGTCATTCCTCCTTGCTTTCCTGACACTCTCACTGTCACAGCAAAATTATTTTCATCATTCTTAAACTAAAGCCAATAGGATGAAAACACTATGCAAAAAGTGGACGATGAGAAAGCACATATATAGAAAAGGAAAATGTATCTGTAAAAGAAGCAGAAATGTATCATCCTTGTGAAAAAAATAATAGGTAGTGTTATTTTTGAAATTAAACCCATCAGTAACAGTCCCAATAGCTATGGGTTTTTTTCACGCAGGAGTCAAAAAGACAAACAGGAGATTAAGAATTTTAGAAAGAGAACTACTATTGAAAATATGGAGTTCATTTAAGAGAAATTGCTATTCATCTGACCTATTTTTATGCTCTTTCCTAAACATACCATTGAACTACATTAGAAACAGGATAGTAAGCTAGATGAACTCCTCTTTCTAAGTAGTTAACATTATTTTATGCTCTTACAAATACTGTGAGTCAGCCATTACCCATAATGGGATTAGTAAGAGGATACAAAAGGCTTCTCTGTTCATACTCTTATTAAAAAAAACAAAAGAAAAGAAGAAATCTTGACTTCCCAGAGCATGAAGTTGTCATTAGCAGAGCTTTTCAATCTATGTAAAATAGCTTATACTTTACAACATTTGGCACTGGAGTCTGAATATCCTAAATTAGATGTTTGTTTCTGCCCTTGTGGACTGAAAAGCCCAAAATAAGCTGAAGTTATCATCTCCAGCTCTGGTTTTAGAAGCATAATTGTCACCTTCAGTTTAGAATGACTGTCCTGTTATAAAACAGGAAAATAAAAACTGATAATAAGCAACACAACTCTCTTTGAAGAAACTGCCCAAGCTATCAACTTTATTTTCCATCAATACCCTGTTTCCCATCAGTTTTTGTGACAGAATAACAACTACACAGTAACTATTTATGTTAGCCTAAGATCTACAATTATTATAATTTGTTAAACATGTTAAAAAAACATTACCTGAGCTATTTCCAATATTAAATTGCAATGAATGATGTATGTTTTCCCTTAAATCTCTTCACCACTGAACTGTATCCATTTATTACCTAAAGACAGTTCTAACTCTTCAGAGACTTGATAATGAAAGTAAACATACTGTACAAAGCCAGAGGCAATAAAGGAAACAGCATGTGTTATTGGTATTTAAATACTGCACTCATATTGCCAACTCTGAAACTTATTTTTTTAACACGCATTACAACAATCCACCATCAAGACCAAGAAAACTGTTTAAATTTTAATATCCACACACCTCTCACCTTGAAGATCTTTGCAAACCTGTGGGTTCCATTACATCATACATCTTCAAGAGTAGTTAGCTATTTGAGGTAGATCAAAGATGTTGGAGCTATACCTACTACCTCTAACTCACACACCCCAAAAACATCGTAATGCAAAAATAAACACAAGCAACGATCTTTTAACAGTTCTTTTCCTGTTGAAACATCAGGTTAAAGTCATTGTTTACTACAGCTATGAGAAAAGAGCTAAGAATTTTAAAGGGAAAAAAAAATTAACAGTAACCTCATTACAATATAAGCATTTGAGAAGGGACTTTGTCAAATGCTTTCAGAAAATCCAACCAAGCTAATCTTCTGCATCTACATGCTTTTTGACTTTAAAGAGATTAATGAGCCCTTCACTTTATAAAGGCCGTACTGACTCTTCCACAACATGATTCTCCATGTTTCCTCTGACTTTCCTCTTCAAAATAGTTTCTACCCATTTTCACAGTACAGATGTCAGCCTGTCTGTTCTGTAATTTCATGATCTTCCCTGGAAACCTCTTAAACACTGGCACCACACTAACAACTTTGATAGTCAGTTTTAAGTGAGAGGATACACATACCAATTAGCAGTTTGGATATATCAATTCTTGAGATCTTTCAGAATCCCTGAATGAATATCACTTCTATTTGGTAATCTTTTCTGACATTTTGCCTTTTCTGTGTAATATCTTCTGTCAGCATTTCAGTTGGAGATGAATTCTCCCATGTGTTTTTCATAAAAAAGCACTTCATATGAACCCTTGATCTCCACAGGTAAATGGATGCAAAACTGATTTAGTACTGTGGCTTTATTCCTTTTCCTGGGGCCTTCTTTTATACTTTGATCAAGTAGTGATCAAACATATTTTTTACTTTGTTTCTTGTATTTTCAGAAAAGATATTTCTGTTATTCTTTTAGTCTGTGCAGGTCATTCCTGAAATTCTTCACTGTCAGCTTGTATTTTTTACTTAACCATTGCAGAATTAAATATCTATCCTATCTTTCTCATTTTCACCTGACTTCAGTTTTTAGAAAGATACCTTCTTCTTTTCAACTGCAGCTCCTCCTTTATTGCAAGTGGGATGTATTTACTTCAAGCTCTGAGAGCGGTATTGTTAAGAGTGCCTATGACGTCTGTTCTTTTGCACACTTCTCTTACCTTTTTTGTTTTAACAAGGTTCCTTATTTTTATGTAGTTACACTCATGAGTATCAAAGCTTTTCAGTCTTCTGTGCAAAGCCAAAGTTCTTTGCTTCAGAAGCTAGATGATACCAAGATTTAAATTGTAACATGGAACACCCATGGAACTGGACTCCCATGGAGCTGGACTCCAGAAGACGTGTTCAAAAACAGCCTTCTGAACCAGCCCAGAAACAGAACACAGATACCACAGTCTGTGCCAGTTATGTGCTCCTCAGAAAAGGCAGAGATGGAAAAATCTGGATTTTCTTCACGCGCACAAAGCAGATAGCATGGTATCACATGATTTAAAACTATGTGAGATCCAAAGATTGAATTCAACTACAGGAGACTGGTGACCATCTTGAACTCAACCTTCTCTGTCACAATCGGAAATTGAGTATTTAGATCAAAAAAAAAGGTAAGTGTTCAAGTAACCTGTTCACTCACTCGGGTTTAGGAGATAAACTGGTAATTACCAGCACTTAATCTAGTACTTCTGGTAACCCCAGACGTTTGCAGCCTGACAGGGTAATTTGTGGAACAAAGGCTTTTCAGATAAATAACTCTGGCATTCTAATAAGCTGATGCATCTACCTGGTCTCAAGACACAATTCTAAAACCACAGCAGAATGAAATATATTTATTGTGTTTGCAAATTAACCACAATCAAGGACCTACATCGACAACAAGGTAATACAGATTTTATGAGGTAAGCATGACTCAAAACAGATCTTCTAATCATTCTTTTTTAGGCCTCGTGAAAGAGGCAATGAATATACTGCTTCCTTCAGAACATGCTCGATACAAAAGTGCTCCACCCATTTCATATACACCTACCGAGTTGAGTTTTAAAAGTAAAGAATATTTAGGGGATTAAGCAGTAGTAGAATTACAAGAGGACTAATAAACTTTACCATAACTATGACAATCAGGCCTTTTTAGGTAGTTTTTTAATAAGTTCTACGAGTACCAGTCCAGTTGATAACTCTTCAAGGTACAGTGTCAGACTGTCTCTTTCCCAACAGGAAAGGTATGTTCAAGTTCAAAATACAGACTACTATACTTAGCTTATGTCAGCCAAATTTGCAACTCCTTCACATGAAATTAATCTCCATGTGATGCATACACAATCTGCTGTATTGAGTCAGTAGCTGAAATGAACCAATAATAAAGCAACTGGAATCAAACTTACTGTAGAGCTACTAATTACTAATCATATAGTGTTTTCTGTTTTACTAGCTTTGCTGATTTGAACATCTCTCATTTTTATCATTTCACAACCTACAATAAACACAGCTCTGCTCTCGAGCCTATTCCCACCAGAAACTGTGAAAAAGTGGATCTAGCAGCGTTATCTAATCAGGCTTTAATAACATTTAACCCTAAGTATTGTAGCAGCACTACTTTATCTTCCTTCACACAGGTACAGTTCTCTGTATTTTCCGGGTCAGCTTTCCTCTTAGAAGTAAACGTCTGCCTCCAAAGTCCAGAAAACCTTATTTTCATCAATGGGACACTTTATCCTCCACTAACGGCACATCTGTATGATCCTCCGGCTTCATTTGTATAATTTTCTAGCATATCACTGCAGTGCTATTATACTCATCACTGAATAATGCTGCAGACTTGGATTGAGACAATTATCCTTTTTTTTTGCCACAGCATAACTTGTTAAGGTTTACACCATTTATTTTAAAGGCTATAAGACATTTACAAAAGAAAAAAAAACAAACATGCAATGGTGTGGAAGAGGCACTTGCCTTAACTCCAAGCTTCAGTCTGCAGCACTGATCAGTGATGGGTGTGATGCCACCAACAGAGTGCATGCTGAAGTATCACATAAAGGAAGCTGAAGTTCATGAACAAGAGGGAAAAATAAAACATTGTTAAACAGTGAAAAGATGCTAAGGGAAAAATACTCAGGAGTATGGAGAAGCTAGTGAAAAGTACACAATTTAAACTTCTGTCTTTCTCAAAAAATTCTCAGTTATATTTGTTTCTCCTTATTCTGAAAAGATACTCCAGCTCCTGTATATGGGTAAAAGCAAAAGATTCCTTTATTTCCTGGATGAGTTTATGGTCCTAATAATGCTGGTGACAATTGCTCATTAGGTTCAAAAATATAGTATTCTAACTTCTGAATAGTACTAGACTTTATCACTTACAGCTCCTTCATTAATGTACTGACTGCTGACAGTTTAAGGAAAGATTATGTACTGTTTACATTTAAAACTCCCAAGTGTTTAGTGATAAGCAGATTAACATATTATCATCTTGCCTCGCTGTTTCTAAAAGAAAATACACCTACCTGCACTACACTGAAGGTATTTTCAACCTTCCATGTGCCCCTGCAGTATTTCACGCTTTTGTTATTATTTCTGTGCTGACTGATAGTCCCATTCTAAAGGTCTCACATCTTTTCTCACTTTACAGAGCAACACTGAGATCTTTAAGCACCTCCAACATAAACAAATTCTGAGCAATTAAAAATACTGTTGTCTGTGTTTACTATAAAGAGTATTTCTGACAAATAATCCCTTCATTAGCCAACAGTGCTATGATCCTGAAACAGCAGTAATTTGAGAATATTATGATGTGCCACACTAAGAATGCACAGATGATGACAGCCTGCAGTATTTGCCAAGGTTTATTTAATAAACATTTAACACAATCTCTGTTATCAACTTGATTTCATACTTGCAGTACTTGACACACTTGAAAAACATACTAATTTTGACCCATACTGAGGCCTAAGCCAGCACAAAACAAGAAAAGCGGCTAATTATTATTTCAACATCTACCCTTTCTTAATTCTAGATAAGGATTCTCATTTTTAAGCTGAATTTTACACCCACCTGTTAAATAATCATGTAAAAAAAATCCTGAAGCCAAAACCAACCACTGAGATAAAACCTGTTATTTTGAGGGCTCATTTTATTAATCTACACAAAAAAAGCAACACAAAAAGAACCCTAGCTATGACAGTATCAGACTCTAAACATCTGCCACTAGAGCAAATATTAATGTATCAAGTAAATAGCTTCACAACTCCTCTCCTTGAGAAAAGGATGATGTGGATGGATGTCTCCTACTGTTTTACAATGTGCTTTCATAAGCAACAGCTATCAGCATGGTTCCCATGGCTGACTTCCTTTTCCAGCATACTCTACAGATTTAATTACCTTAAGATGTTTTGTCAACCTGGACACAGTACTGGAAAGACCACAAACTGAAATGTACCTCATAAATTTATCAGTTTTATTTGCTGAAAATAGTCTTAATTTTTACTTATCTTCAATACAACTTATACCTAGAAGCACTATCCCGCTTTTACTTTGAAAGTGAGTCTTTATCCTTTAGGGAAGAGATGGAAAAATGATTTGAACATGCCACTAAATAAATAATCTATTATTCTTACATATGAAAATATACATTTCTAAAGTACACGAATATTCAAATCATGTGTCAACTACAGGATGCAGGGAGGGGGGCAAATGCACATGAGAGACAAAGAGACAAACCAAACTTGGATGGGAAAGATTTCTGGAGTCATGATTCACCTCTATGTAAGTGACATTCAAACAAAACAACCCGGACTTACAGAAACATTTTAAGTATCCGGAATAGTTTCGTAATTTAGAAACAACATTACTACATCAGAACAAACTTCAGGTAGAGATATCTCCATCAAGAGGACAGAATTTCATTACGTATGTGTTACAGGTGCAATCCCAACAATCAAGCTTGTTTGCATTCTAATTATAGTGGCGTCTTATAAGCTACTACTAAGAGGGATTTTTCCACTACCTTCTTGTAACTCTGCCACCATTCCAAGCAACTACTGTATTTACATCATCACCGAACTACATAAACTCTACCTAAATTGCTATTTAGTAGTGAGTACTTCTCAGACCTTGCTAGAGCACTACTCTAAAGCTACTTTTTCTTTAGAAAGCAGTTTTAAAGACAGATATGAATCTTGGCTACTGTTGTCCTTCATTTTCTTTCTTTAAATAGCATGGCCTGCCTTTAAAATAGTGACTTGATCCTGCGAGGTGAGGTTTCTAATTTTAACATACAAAATTATCTTAGAAGCATTTACTTATTGTCTGATGATACATCAAATTAAAGAAATTATTAAATAAATAAGGGCTCAATTACTTTGTGCCAGATTACTTCAGTGGAAATAAGGAGGATATTTCAAATCACACTTGTCTGGATTCTTTTTCCATGCTTTAAATTAATGAAAGGCAGATGTAAATCAGTATTTCCCAGTGTTTCCGTTCCTCCTTGTTGCAAAATTTTTAATTTCCAGTCTCTAAAGACAGAAGTGACGTATTTCCTGGAGTATAAGGGCTGAAGTTAACATTACAGCTGCTTACAGATGTGAAAATGCCTAAGTAAATGAGATCTATAAGAAAGATACAGCAAAGGAAAATGAAAAAGCATGCGCGGAATTAACACTCCAAGATGCATATAAAAATACATTTCCGTAAAGCAATTCCTGAAGTTTTTATGTTCTATTTTGAGTCAAAGCCAAAAGAAATCAAGGTCCACAAACTGGAAAATGTAATGTAGCAAATTAATGTAAGAGGTTTATAAATATGCAAAAAGTTTCAAGTTACTGCAAAACAGATAAATTAATACATCCTCTTCATGTTAAATCCTCTTGATTATAACCACTCTGCCTTTCAAAGTGTACAAACATGTATTTGCATGCCATCTAGTAATCTCTGTGTTTTACACAATATGAAAACACTATCAGCTGCTGTACATTCTTGGGAATCACTGTCAAGCAGATTAAATGCATCATGAAATAGGAAGTCACAGGTTAAAATGACCTTTCAAAACAGGCAGGGCACTGTATAGTACAAAAAGGTCTTTCAAATAGCATATAAAATAACCACAAAGGACTACTCACCATGTCATATGCTGTTACAATCTTTTTCAAGACCTCTGGAACAATCCCTTGGAGCTCCATAGTTGGATACTGATCATTGAGATTCAGTACTACCAAGGGTGTATTATCAGGTCCAACCAAGCGCATAGACACTGCCAAAATGCACTGCATAAGATTTGCTACAGGAGAGAGGCCACATAATTCTTTGAATAAAACTACGGCATTCTGCAAAAAGGAAAGAAAGAGTTTCCTTTACAGTTAAATATGAAATTTAATGTCTTATTCTTTCACGATAAAATACTTCACTGTTACAGTTGATCTATAATGTGGAATTACCACAGTTTTTCCCTGAAGAGCTGGCAGTTTTCCAAAGCAATCAATATATTTTACCAAAAATGTTAAAAATTCAAAGAGAGTTCAATACTTGTCATAGGGGGAAAAAAAAACAACCCAGCCTATTTAGAACATGTCTGGTCTCTACCACTACTAAAATTAACCATGCAAATAAATGAATCCTAAAACATACTGGCTATGTATTTTTAAAAATTCTAAAATATATTTCATAATATTTATTAAGATGCCACCAAGAGAAACAAAATATTAGGTGCTGAACATCCCAAATCAGGATGTTCAGATCACTTATATGATCATTTTCACTTATCACTTATCATAAGATCACTTTCACTTCCAAGTGACATGAAAGGAGGAATTCAGCACATTTGTAACTTTAAACATACCTGAACTATAGTCCAGACGTGCTGTGGATCTGCTGGCTCCCATTTGGTGTGATTCACAAACCCAGCACTCCACTACCGATGCCACTCCTATCACAGAATCACACTTAGGTGAATATTTAAGGCACTTTAATATAAATACCAATTTGTATCTTTCCCTTAAATTTATTATAGTTTTATTTTATATCCAATATGGCAGAATATAAAGCTACACATTTAAACTTTAAGAAAATTTCCAGTATTAGAAATACATCGTGACTCCAAGTAGCCACTGAAATTCCATGATGGGCATATTCTCAGCACTGTAATGAATTTAGGATTTCTGTACCAAGTGGGAGCTGGTGATCTAAGGCAGGTCTGGAGTTTGTGTTCCTGTAGGAAACAAAAACAAAAACATGGTGTATTTAAGTTACAAATGTGCTCAGTGCTCCTTTCTCTCACGTGTTACCCACTCAGGGTATCTGACTCAGATTTTCATCTTAATCAAAATCACCTTCCTTCTTGCTGTCATGATGCAATTCATTTGTGGACAAGTTTCTTAGAGAGACACAATGCCAAACTTAATGCAAACAGGAAGCAAACATGAAATATTTTGTTGCCCCGTTATGAAACAGAACACCCGACTCCAAAATATGTATATATAGCGTATTCACATAAAATACATGAATACTAGATTACATCTACTACAGTCAGTTACAGCATACCTTAACTCTAAATATTTAGTAGCATGCAGGAAACGTCAGGAAACAGAAACTACTTTTATTAACTGGACTGCACCTTAACAACACAATAATTACATAGTTAAAAAGACAGACATCTGTAAGCCCATTCAAACAGATCTTCTTTGCTGTAAACATTAAGGGTAAGCCATTATGAACATCAACTTTACAGACAGGAGGACCCAGGGAACATACTTATTAACTAATTGAAGGCAGGACAGAACTATAGCAGAAACTCTTTGCCTTTGGACTTCCAACTCTGTATCCAGAGACTATCCCTCATACTGTCAAGCAACTTAAGCATGCAACATCACAGCCAGTTTAATCACACGTGTTAAACATTTGTCAGTGATTAATATGTAATAACAAGTTATGACATTAGCTTTTGTTGCAGTAATGTAGTATCTAACAAGGAAGAAAAAAGGCTGGCTATTTCTACACATATTTAAGAGAAACCATTAGACTCACATCTGCACTTTTTTCTGTTCTTCCATCTTGTATTAAAAACAAACAAAAAAACAACCACAAAAAACACAAACCACTTTGCTCTTTATAAACTGGTTTGTGGGCATATTATTTCTCTATCATAAAAATCATAACAATTTGTAATACAAAATTTCAGTGATATAGAAACCAAATCTCACATTCCCTGGCATAAATTGGTATTATTTTCAGTGATTTATTTACTTCTATTAGCCATAAAACCTTAGTTTTGCAAAGTTTAAACTTTGCAAATTACATAATCTGTCAGTAAAGCTATGCAAAACTATTATTCCCTCATGTACCTAAAATACTTCTTAATAGCATTTGGAGAGATGATAATGAATTTAGTTGCTAGCACAACTTTCAAACTGACAGAATAAAATACATTAAATACCTTTTAATATCTCATGTACAAAGAAACCACACTATAGAGCCTGGTTTCAATTACATCGTTTCTGGAAAATACTGCAGCATTTACAGTAAAGAGTTCAAGGTAGCTACAAAAAAATTATGTTTTCATGGTTTCCTCAAATCTTAGGTTAAGCCCTTCATTGAAAGCTATGTTAGCATACAGTATCCTTTACATGATAGAATTCTAGTCTTCAACAGGTTAACTACAGGTAAAGTTCACTTTACATATTACACATAATGTGAAACATTTATGAGTCAAAATATCATCCCCATAATTTTTAGATAATCTTTTTGTGTAGTAATTTTATATGCCAAGTAAATGGGTGAGCTTCATAATGTTGTACTCATTTCTTATTTCATATGAAGAAAAAACAGTTTTAAAATTGTACTACTAATAAAATTTCTTCAATATAAGATTATTCATGAAGAAAAATTATCTACACTGATGTGCCAAAATCAAGTCTCAGGCATTTTCTTCAGTTTCCCTTTAACATTAGAGGATTTAATAGGTCACTTCATTCAAAATGATTATGCTTAATTTGATTGATCACTGCTAGTATTCCATCAGAATTTTATAGACAGTTAAAAGCTTTACTGAAAAAAAAATACAACCTTGTAACTCACTTTAATCTATGTCTAAAAGGGGTATTTACCTGGAACCTCTAATGGAATCTCCAAACAATACATTTTTGAGGTGGGATCTCCTGACTTCCAGAAAAAACAGCACCTCAGCCTGAAATTCACTTTTTTTATTTTATGTGACCTTTAAGGTAAGGTTATTTCTTCTAGAGGCTGCCTCCTAATACCTTAGCACTAATTCCATGTATTTTTAACATACTGTTACTAGGAAGAACCATGGAAAGCAAATATGTTTCAGAAAGTACTGCCTTCTATTTCAGAACAAGAAAAAAAACCTAAAACTTCAGTGAAACTATGCTAAGTATATTTTCACATAGAGTAAGTTTTCTAATAAGGCATAATGCCTCCTTTTTCTATCAGAAGATAGATACATTTTCCTCCCTCATTTCTATTTAACTTAATTTTATAAAACTACAATAGTGCCATACTTTCCTCCAGCGCGTATCTAACATTCCTTCAAAGAGACAAGTCAACAAGCCTGAGTTCTAGTACTTGAGTCATATATTCAGTTTACATTCAACAAAACATGCATATGCATCCAAGTTACCTCAATAGACAGTATCATCCAAAAGGGCATAATCCATTTTTAAAGCTGTTCAGCATTAGACTCAAATCATGTAACTGATAAAATGCAGCAAGACTCTCAAAAACATATATTCCATATGCATCATAATACAAAAATACACGTAAGAACCAAAAAAAATTGTTCTAAAAACTGTACCTGCATATTTTCTCTCAAATCCGTGGCATCCCGAATAGGTTGGAGAGCATTCTTGAACACTTCATCTATTGATTTAATCCATAATGTTCTCATGGAAGCATATTCCCTTGATTTCTTGCCTTTCCTCACAGAGAGGCCCCGCTTATGAGGTTTCCCACCACCCCTTCGATTAGTAATGGCCACATGCACAAATAAGAATGCATGTGTTAAATTTTCACCAGTTAAAGACTGCAGAGGAACATGCCGATAACCAGTCTGTAGACACTCAAAGGGAATAGTGTATTGCCCAATAAACTCATCCCCAATGTAATCATCATCCAGTACTACAAAACGCACCATAGCTAGTTCTGGTAAATTTATTTGAAACTCAAAGCTTTCATCAAAAATTGGATTATCCCCATTCTGATGCATAGTTTTAGTCCTTTGCTCTGCACAGTCTGCAGGGATTCCATGTATTTCAACGTAGACATAAGGATCCACAACATCACCTTTGGCACCTGATCCCTTGGGTTTAGGAAAGTTTTGTCCACTAATGATCTTAATATGAAGCAGCTGAGGTGAAACTCCAGGCACGGTGTCTTTCGTATTTGCACTGAAGAAGGATACTTCTTCTCTCATAATAGCAGGGCGAAGGACATAGCCACAGTTGCCGTTCTGTCGAAACCAACCAATGTTAAGATCCATCATTAAGCCAGGCGTTTGGAAGTTCATTGCTACTATCTGACAACCACATTTCCAAAAGTCCTGGGGATTCATATTACTGGAGTCAATTCTCATAGGACTGGGGAAAACCCTTGCAAGAAAACGTTTGTTATAATTGACAAAGTCTCCCGGGTTTTCATTGGCATACTTGCTAGCAAGCACTTCATTAAAGGAGCACACTTCCCAGTACTTCTGGAGCTGAAATGAAACTTGAAACTCTTTGAACTGAACTGATTTACATATGCTTACCAACTCTGAGAGTTCTTTGCAGAGCTGAAATCGCTTCCCGGTCATTGAGTTTTGCTGCTCCACCCCCTCTTTCCCCACTCTCTGTGACATTTCTGCTCCTTCA
Source organism: Forpus xanthops (assembly GCA_032466535.1). Taxonomy (NCBI): domain Eukaryota; kingdom Metazoa; phylum Chordata; class Aves; order Psittaciformes; family Psittacidae; genus Forpus; species Forpus xanthops. Next base: position 22,603 of record JASSUY010047654.1, read on the forward strand.
TCTTCATCTGTAACATCTCCCTCTAGTCCAGAACAATTGGAGGAAAGCTTCTTCGCTTTAATTAATATTTTCCCTTTAAGTGATTCTGGTGATGGCAGGTAAGACTCCTCTATGTTTGGAGACTGTGTATGCAGTTTGTCCCCCAAAATTTTCTTCATGTGTTGTACCATCACTTTCTGCTGTTTAATGGAACAATGATTTTCTAAACACAAAATAAGAGGGTATTCTGAAGCAAAAAATGCATACTTGTTAATAATGTCAATGACGCTACGGAAGACAATCTGTGATGTCATTGTATGCCCTGTGTAAATCACAGGCTCATTATCAGGGCCGTCCCATACATCCAGTTCAACACTTCGGCAACCCATTTTAAGAGCTCGAATATAGCCTGTGATGTCAGAAGGCCCTCGAAACTGATCCTCTATCAAGTATGTATTATGAGATGAATTTATAAAATAATGAGATAAAGGTTGTTTCATATCTTGACAAACTTTTTTATGTTCTGGATCAAATATGTGGCAGTCTGGGGAAGTAAGGTAATTCGTAAACCCATCTATAGAAAGACAACCCTTTTCTTGTCCCTCTTTGGCTGGCTCATATTTATGAATAATTTCCAGGCTTATTTCTTCCGTGACGTGTGCCATACCCTGTTCTGCTTCCAAAAACATCATGAGGTCCTTGGTATCTAAGAATTCTTTATTGCTTGAAAACTGAACCAGAAGGAAATAGATTTCAGGTCTGGTACAAAGCTCATGAAAAACTTCAATAAATTCTTCTTTTGTTACTTCAGTACCAGTTTTTTCCTTGGATCTATGTAACTCCTTGAATTTCAGTTCAATTTTATTAGTTTTTAAACCAGGATTTAAGTCTTTTATAAACTGTACAGCATTACACAGGGGTATATGTCCCAAATTATCTACGTCTGATTCACTGAACATTTGTGAAAGCCATGAAGTCCGCATATTATCTTGAGTACTTTCTATCATATCTAGAGTATGCTTTCCATAAGAAATCAAGTATCTTAAGCCAGTAACCCAAATATTTGCAATGTCTGCTGAATTAGCAACAAGATCTAGTGACTCATAGTTTTCTCCATATATAATTGAAAATGAACAGTCTTCTGATATCTGGTCATATATCCCATTGCTGCGAAAAATATCTGTATTTTTTCCTGTTCTTACTTCTTTGATTGATTTAATATCAATCTTTGCTTTTTCAGAATCCTTTTTCGAAGGTTCCCAGCGCAGAGACTGCATATCTGCATCTAAAAGAAAATATCGGTGATACACCCTAGAGTTAGACCGAATCTTTCTGAGCTCAGAGCCTTCAACCATTGCGTTTATACAGTCACTTGCACTGCTGATCTTTTTCTCAGTTGGCATACTGCTAAATGATACAGTCTTTTTCCGTTCCCGCTTTTGTTTCGTACCATCCTGGGAAACAAGGGGGAGAAAAAAGAAAACAAGTATCAGTATGATTTTGCTTAACATTGAAATAGTTTTCAACTTCAACCTAAAAGTTCATTAAGTAGTTCAAAAAGAACTAGCATCTATGTGATGACTAGTAAGACGGAAATTCTTAATGGAATCATCACAAATGAAAATACTGATCATGACTTAATATTTGTTCTTGCTTGTATAAGTAATCTTCAAGGGTTGCGGTTTTTTTTTAATATTTATAAGAACACAAAAGTAAACAAAGCAACTTTTGATGCTAATGAAACAATAACGCTATATAAATGCATTTTATCAGTAATAACCTACTTACAGAAATAATGGGTTCTAAAGCCAAGGCAGTAGGAAATAAGCTTTTCTGAGCCCTTATACGGTCTTACAAATACTTGCTAATTGCCAGTACAGAATATAATACGTTAACACCATGCTGACAGAGTCCTTATGAAAACTAGAGAAACATTAATACACAATTAACCACATAAAATCCATAGGACATGGTTCTAATCTAAGCATACAAAATGCTAACTGCAATTATGCATAGTTCCCTCCTCAACTGCACCTATACACGTTCTTCACATAGACTGCCCATGGCAGATCATCAGAAATCAGTGTATCATTAGCAAGAACTTGAATGGAAAATGCAAGACCTGGTTGGAAGAGGACCAAAAGTGATTCTCCTTTGCTCTTAAAACAATGTAATAACCCAGGGGTCTTAATTTACTAGAGAAAGTGGGGGTAGAAAACTGCATATACATAAACCATATGAAAAAGGGAGATCGGAGATAATGCAATTTAGCTACCCCCGCTGTTGGTATTAATTCAAACAAATGCAAATAAATCCGTAACAGACAACTTTAAGTGCAATCAATTTCTTAAGAAAAAAGTGAGTTTAAGAAACCTACATGCTTTCATTATCTGCATTTTCTGTGATTGAGAGATGCTGGTTTTGTTTTTTCTAAGAACATCATGTGTTTTGATAAACTAACTTTTAGTCCAAAATAATACTTCCATAAAATAATCTTTCTATGTAGAGCTGGTTTTATATTCCAACAGAGCTCAAAAAAATACTTTTTATGCAAACAGTATGCTGAATTTCCCTCTAATAGTTTTCCATCTGAAGTATGTTCCAGTGCAAATTGGCATTGCTTATATGGCAAAAAGGAGAGAGAAAGAAAACTTCACGATCACTATGCTGAACACATGTTCAGATGAAAAACATCCATTACAGAATGCATTTCCAGTTCAGGGTTTATGTGCTGTAAGTTCAATTTAATTAAAATAAAAATGCAGAATTCTGCTTTCACTGAAAACAGTGATTAGTAAAGTAAGCACACTCAATATCTGCTGTTCTGTCTTTGAGAAAATTAATCCACTGTATGATTCTTGCACCTTTAAAGACAGCAAAATTTGCTTTGCCCAAGTTCTCAGGAGGCCAGTAAAAGTGAATAAACCTTTAGAGGACTGTTCTATTCCCAACTCCAGATCAAACATCTGCAACAGATAACACACAGCGTCGACTCTTGGAATCTCATCACATATATGACTTTGGGCATAAGGACTGCTCTTAAATAAAAGCCATTTTTCTTAATTTTAAAAATTAAGAAATTACAGATGTGACTTTTGTTTAGCAAGACTGTTGTTCTATTTTAAGCCTAGCTTCCTGTTTGGCTACATATTTACATCTCCTAACCTGAAAAAGTGGTAAGGGACAGCCCCACAGAAATGAGCAATTAAATTTCTGTTCAATATCTTAAGGCTTCGAATGAAGCATGCTGAAACTTCATAATGCTCCAGATTTCTCAGTCACAGATCTAGGAAGGGGAATATATTTCTCGAATTCTTCAGAGACAGCTGACATATAACCTCCTAACACCAGAACCATCAAGGTTTGGGACATATTACCTTGCCTGACCACAGTGAGTATTTATCAAACAGGAAAAAGGTCTGTGCCTTTCTCTATAGTCAGGATTCTGCCTGATCCAAGATAGTGAATGGCAAGTGATAAGAACAAATAAAGATCTGCCATTTCTTGACACCATCTGATGTAAACAGGTCCATCTTAAGACTCCAGAACACTCTTTAGAAGAGTTTTTACTTCTCCAGTAGTCAATGATCTCAGATTTCCTGTGGAAGTCCCCACCCTGACATAGGCATGGCAATCACAACCAATCTGCATGAACAGCACATAAATTGTATTTTCCCAAAGACACTGGCCAGAATGACCTGCCTGTTAAAATTACCCACCTGTCTGAAAAGAAACAGAAAAGAATCTCTCATAAGATGAGAACATAATTGCAAAGAGGGTGCCAAAATTCTATGAAACAGGTTTGTGAGCACCAGATACAGTCTGTCACAGAGAAGGGAGGCGGATATATTCTGCTATATGATGTGGAGTATTTCACCGTCAAAGTTGGGTGGTATTCATGAACCGAATCAGGTCTCTCATGGCCTTACATCTGTCCCGAATCAAAGACTGGCACATCAGAAAGCTGCATATATCTGAATAGACACAGGAGTGACTTCTCATTCATGAGACTTAAGAGTGTTCTTGCTGGTTAAGATGCTCAGAGTGAGTGAGACTGGCTCTACAGTGCAGATGCATAATTCTGTCCACAGTAAAAGCTACAAGTTTTGTACTGAAACAAATTTCAGAGTCATCCTGGAAGCACTCACACACTTGTCAATCTTCAGACTACCACAGGTACTGTCATCATAAATCAGGACTTCTCCTAAAGACTGCCTTTTCTTCAGAAGACTTTATCATTTGAACCAGGATCTTCACCTCATCAATACATTTCCTAAAAGTATGTGTGCCACATCCAAGGTCACCTATAAAAGAGCACAGACCACAGATGTAACTGCCATGAATCTTTGGCAATATCCTCTACAAGTGACAACACAGAGACTTCAGTTTATCCAGGAGTTCATAACAACAGAAAGCAAAGTATCTAGCAACGTGAAAACCAGAAATAATCCCAGCAGTCATATATGACACTGAAGAGACAGAGACAGCTGGAGAAAACAGCTTAAATGAGCAAGCAGGGAAGAGTATCCCCATGATAAACCTTTCTTTTATTCCTTTGTATGTACTGACAAAGAAATAGTTGATTGAATAAGACAGCACTATCTAGAAAACAGAATTCTGGGCACAACAAAGAATCTTTAATTGGATGCTGAGAGATACACAAACCATTCCTGAATGGCAAAGCTTTTAATACACACAACTTTTATCACAGAATTACTTAAAGAGCATTTACAACAACCACAAGTACCAAGAGGCACAGTGATGAAGTTCAGAGATTTGATAACATAAGAGATCAGGATGATAGAGAAAACAATGAATAGTGCAATAGTAGATGTTTGTAAACACCTACTAAAGAAAAGAATGCAGAGCGTGAACTTTATTACCTGTAAATACCCATATGAATCATGCCCCAGAAGACTCCCTGGGAAACATTCAATCCCAAAGTTACAGAGAAGTTTAGGACAGTAGAATCCAGAATACTTTGGGAAGAAACTTATAGCCCAAGGCAGAGGCTTGCCACCCCCCCAAGGTGGGAAGTGAGGGTCTGCAACCACACCACTGTGTAAAACAGTCCTTCCATCTGCCAATACGGAACAGACCTTACAGTCAGCAATGCACACGCTGGAGATGGGTGTCTGCAATCCTGCCTCTCTCCACATACAGCTAAAGCAACTTTGACACAGTAGATAGGCTAGCTGGGATTTGAGGATTACGGCCTTTATCTGCATTTAGCCCACTATGGTACTTCTTTTGGAACAGATGACCTTACAAAGACAAGACAATGGCAACAAGAGGAAGTGTCAGAATGACACATTTTTAGAGCACTGGTCTGGGAAGTAAAAGTTCCTGTTGACATTCCTCCATAAACATTTCACTTGGTGATCCCGAAGGCAAAATGCACAAGCACTCCATGCAGCAGGGACCTGAACACTGAATTTTGCCCTCTCAGAAGTGCAAGGATAACCACCTCCCCAAGTGATAGGTCTGCAGCTTCTTGTTTACACTCTGATCATACAAAATTTCCATTTCTGTTTGTATACCGGAGGTTCATCAGAAGCATGGAAGGCATCTCCATCCTCCTCTTGAGAGCATGTAGCTAGCACATGAGGAGCTGTGCATCTGAAGATCCCCAGGCACAAGGGCTCACCAACACTCCATGGGTAGGTGAGTGCTCTGCCAACCAAGCAACTATGTAAAGAACAGAGCACAAGACACCTCCCTCAACCGCATCATCTCACTGCAGGCTTTCTGATTGTGAATGCCTGAGCTTTGACAACATATGAAGAAAATCACACATCTTGTGGCAGTCCACACGAGCCACAGTCTCAAGAATGTCTACTGAATTAATCCCAAACAGGCTCTAGAAATAATAAGGTTATTATTTATTAATAATATAATTTATTAATTATATTACTATAAATTAGATTACATTACTTTAAATTATATAATTAGATTATATTATTCTTATTTTTAGTATTAATAATATAATTTATTGATTAAATATTATTATAAAATAATAATAATAATAGAAATAATATGGATGCTGAGCAACTCAGCCTAGCAAAGACTGGTAATGTCTGTATACACATGTAGTTACAAGACTGCCATCACATACAGCATCTCAAGAGCTTTCAAATAATTTTTTTTTTTGCAAGTAAATTCTGAATTAAGTGACATGATTCTGAATTAAGTGACATGATTCTGAGGGTCGGTGTTGTGGCAATACTCTGAGCAATTACTGGTAAGTAGGTAAGAATGCAGACTAATTTCTTAAATTTGATTTAATGTCTTTCTTTTTTTTTTTTAATCACACTATTATTGAATGTCAAACAGCATAAAAAGCTCAACTCCAAAAGCTGAGGGGTCGACCTTGAGTCTCCCCTGGAGCTTTCTGCCAGAGGCTGCAGGTGGGACCATTCTCCCTGGCTGCAGTGCACAGCACATTTTTTACATCTGGCCCGGTCCAGACTGGTCCAAGGCTACTGCATGAACTATCACTCGTTTAATTTGCTCAAAGGCTTGTTGCTGCTCAGAGCCCCATTTAAAATCATTCTTCTTCTGGGTCACATGATAGAGAGGGCTTACAGTCAAACTGTAATTTGGGATGTGCATTCTCCAGAACCCCACAACACTCAAGAAAGCTTGCGTGCCATCCTTGCACAAGGTTTAGAAGTAATTTAATGTAGATCTCAAGCCAAAAGTTACAACACAATTCACTGCTTTATGACAAGAACAGACAATCCAATGATCTTCATGGTGAATGTAGAGTGAACTACTCTTCTGACACTATACAACTCATTGATGACTTGCTTTTATAGAGCATGCGATACTTAAATAGCCAGCTTGAGTGAGAAAACTGCCATGTCTTCATCAAATACAATTCAGCAGCAACTGCAGAATCACTCAGCTTAAAAATATGATGTATAACATAAGCCTACTTCAGGAAGTGGCCAAAAAAAGAAATAATAATGAAGCTTTAGTTATTTAATTAAGATTCTTAAACATTTTTCTGCAGAACCCTGAATTCTATAGATTTCCTTTATGCTTAAGAAAGCATGGTTTATATATATATATATATATATATATATATATAGAGTCTATATATAGTTAGACCTATATATAGTTATGTTTATTCAAAGGAGAGAGGAAAGAAAAAAAAAACCCAACCAGATACTTAAGGCAGTATTTAAAAACATTCAATTTCTAAATGCATTTTAATAAAAATACAGCAATATCAGTAATTTCTTCTTTTCAAGGTTTCACTTGTGGTTTTAGAGAGATGAATACAGACACAGATCAGCAAATGAGTTACAAATGCAAGGTCAGTACCATATCATCCCTCTCTTTATAAATATTTTCACAGCACAAATATTTAGGCTTTTTGATGAAAATAGATCTTTACTTATGCAGCAATAATGAATAGGACAAGTTATTTTTGCAAACACACAAAAAAGAACTCATTATTATGTCTAGGTAGCCTACATACAGCTGCCAGGTTATTCCAGAATGTGCAGCATTATAAAAGAAGCTAAGCAATATCTTGTGTGAGAAAGCCAGTAAAAAACAGGAAGAAAAACAACAAATAACTAAAGTCAGCAATGTTTCATCTTTGTTACACAGAATTTAGCATTGATTTCAAAAGTTACATGCAAGTAAAGGTGGAATAAGAGTCGTCTTAGCAAGAGGGTGAGGAAAAGAGAGAAAGGGGGAGGGAAAGAATGGAGAAGATGGGGCAGGAAAGCCATTTCACCATTAGAAGCCATGTCCTGGAAAGAGGGAGGTCTATGCACTCGGGGCACCCTCTCTCAACCTAATTCTCCCAGAATCAACAACTCAGAAGAATCTGCTGACACTCACCACTCAGCCTCTCTCCTACAGCAAAGTGTCTGATCCTTCCTAGTCAGTACCTTTTAATTTGCCATTACTTGGGAGATTCTTACTAACAAACACAGTGACCCAAATTCACTGAAAAGCATATACATTATAATGCTTTAACTTAGCTGTCTAAAGCTTGCAGAACATGTGAAAATCAAAACAGGAAAAAACTTTTCCTATTAATTAGTAGTTCAGTTGACAGAATCCCAAACACTTCAGAAATGGCACAAACTAAATCACACCATGTACAATAGTTTCTGAATGGAACTATAGCCACTGCTGCAGCACTGAACAGATGTATTTAATACAAAGTAGAGAGTCCTCAACTGAAATAATAAGCATTTGGGGGAAGACAAAACATCAGCTATTTGGAAAACACAGGGCCTCCCACTCACAGTGAATCACTATATTTGAGCTCAGCATTTAAGTATTTTTCCAAACTGGTATTCATGACAAATCTGCTGTTTGCAGAGATCTTTTAAGAGAAATGTATTTTTTCAACGTGTGGTGAGTTGACCCCAAACAGACCCAGTTACACAGTGTTATAAATAACAGTAAGGAGGAAAGAAAAATATGCAGATTAGCTGCACAAGTAGCAATTCTTCCTTTTATCATCTATTTTTTTTTTTTTTGTTACTAAGGGAATGCTATCATTTAAAGGAATACAGACACAGGGGGAAGTGTTAGCTCAGTATTCAAACAAAAATGATCTGCATTACTTCAGATCAGCTAATTGCATGGTTCGTAACACACCAAACCAATTCCTCCTTCAAACCCTCTTTACAACGTTAATTTTCTGTCCTGTCTCTTCCTCCCTCTGCCCCAGCTGCATCCCCTTCTCCCCAGCCCAATCCCTCAGGCCCACATCAGCACCTCTCTGACACACACTAAGTTAATTTTACCTCATTACCCCAGGAAATGCAAAATGTCTGTTTTGTTGAATTGCTTTTCTGCAATTTTAGTGAGCTGAAACAATCTGCCAAGTGACTGGGTAAGTATTAAGAGTTCTTTCCTCACTAGAAATGGGAGGAAAGACCAGGATAACCCACTTTAATAAAAAAAAAAAAACTGAATTGAAGTCAATGCAGTTGAAACTGTCCTGTTGAAATCAGATCCTATATGACCTGAGAATTTCATGTCCTTAGGGAAAACAAAATCACTCACCTTGGTCCAACCTTACAGAATATCCATTCAAAATTTTCATAAATATATCACAAAGAAGAGGTGTAAGAAAGACCTATCAACACCATAAAGTAACGGAATTGAGGTTCTCGGGGCTCCTTTGGCTCATTTTGTTCTGCTTCTCTTCAAGCAAACAGGACACCAGAAAATGTGAGTATATTGCATGAGAGAGGTGATTACTACTATTACCTATGAAGAACAGCAGAGAAATATGGTATCCAGTGCTGTCCTTTAACTCAATTTAACTCAGTTAAAGACTGTGACTATGATAAGCAGGGAAATAACGGGGTACGGTTTTGCAAATAAAGTCTAGGCTAAGGTTTTGTTTGTAAAACTTACTGCAGAAGAGCTTATTTACCCATTTGTTCAGTTTACTAAGAGTAAGGAAACTTAAAAAAAAAAAAAAAAAGCTTGAAGATAAGTTGTGAAAATTTGTGCTGCTCAGCCTGGAGAAGAGAAGGCTGCATGGAGACCTCATAGCAGCCTTCCCGTATCTGAAGGGGGCCTACAAGGATGCTGGACTCTGCGTCAGAGACTGTAGCGACAGCACAAGGGTAACACGTTAAAACTTAAATAGGAGAAGTTTAGATTGGACATAAGGAAGAAGTTCTTTACTGTGAGAGTGGTGAGGCACTGGAATGGGTTGCCCAAAGAAGTGGTAAATTCTCCATCCCTGGCACTGTTCAAGGCCACATTGTATGGGGCTTTGAACAACCTGGTCTACTGTGAGGTGTCCCTGCCCATGGCAGGGGGTTCAAACTAGGTGATCTTAAGGCTCTTTCCAACCCTAACAATCCTATGATTCCATATTGCTGTCCAAAGTATCCTTAGGTTCTTCAACACTCAAATGCTCTCACAATATGCCGCAGGTGAACTTTCCATGAACCTCTACTATGAGGCAGATGCTTCTTCCACCAAGATGCCCAAGACATCCACCGGCATGCTGCCACTTGCTCCCTCTCACTCAGCTCTTAAAACTGACATAAGCTGAGCACTTGCTCAGAGAGTGTCCTAAACTCCACTGCTAAGTCACCAGAGCAGCATGAACAAATTTCACGTCTCAAAACATTAACTGCATCATATTCCTCACTGTTAGTGTTTGCAAGACATATTGTAAGTTTTACAAAAAGAACTAAAAAAGAAATGACAGCTCAGTTTGAAAATGCTCTTCAATTAAATGACAGAACAGTGATAGAGGCTAACAAACCAAAACAGTTTAGCCATCTCATCTTAGGGCAATGTTTTTAATGGCAATATGTATGCCTGATCTCTTGAGGGTCAATTAATACCTCTTTAAAAACAAAACACAAAATCACAGTGGTATTTCACCATATTAACTCAGCACACATAAATGCTTCCATGTTTCTCAAAAGAAAGTAATCTGATACCGCTTACTCTGGTGAAAGAAAGTAGTTTTAATTACTTACACTATGCTCGATTTTGATCTAGATTTTAAAAAGTCTGTAGTAACTAAAACTTTTCCATTCTGCAGTTTCATAGTTCAAGTATATTTGGCTTCTAGCAGTAATTACTGTAACTTACACAAACATGGTTATATTTATAAAGCAATACACATATAGAGCCTGATAATATTATACCTGAATATTAAAATACAATAGTAAAAATGACAGTGAAACACTGAGGCATTCTTCATATGGAAGTATATCTGCATATTTATGATATTAAAATAAAGGGGCATTTGGGCTTCAGGGGTTCATTTACAATACAGGGAAAAGGGAAAAGTCTATCTCAAAAGAAAATAAGTAAGAACCATGAAAGGAAACTACCCACACTGCTGTGAGCACTGAGTTATGCCTGGCATGAACATCTAAGTTTTTAACTTTATCGAGTTAAATACAGTTCAGGTTTCTGGGTAACATTTCCAATAGAACAAAGCTTAATTTTCACAAGCTTGAAAAAAGAAAACATGTATGTTTCAGATCCATACAAGCAATATTTTAACCAAGTTCATGTAAACTACAATAACTATTTATAAAAAGCAGAAGTTACTGATCAGTCTTAAGCTGAGGAACCTGCATTGTCAGAAAGTTGCTAATAATTACTTGATAGCAGGAAAAGAGTAATAAGCCTATATAAGTAAGTAGAAAGTATTTTAGACTCCTAACTTCTCATTTACTAAAAAATTATATGTAAACTATGACAGACCATTTTAACTATTATAAACTGATTTTTATTATAAGCCTTTTCCTTTTTTAGTCATCAATGATCAGATAGAGGTATAATAGTTATATATGCTTTCAGCATGAAGAATAACTGAAGATGACAATGCTGACACTACAGGCGAAGGTACTGTAGGCTTCAAACAAGTGGGCTCAACAGCTTTCAGTATGGCTCAGAAGTGAAGAAGCCAGACACTCTTTCTGCAGTCATGCACTACTAGTTAAACTCTGAGCATTTTTATTTCTTCAAGAATATTTCAAATACCCAAATGTTGGAGCAAAGCTTCATTTTCACAAGCTTTTCAAAACCTATTGACAAGATTTAATATGCAGAATACTACAGCAATCATTCTCAAGTTGAATCTCAGATTATTTTCTTTTTTAAGTATTCATAGCTGCAAGTCAGTTCCACTGGCAGAAAGCACAGCATTTTCCCATTTCCCATTTCAGGCATAAACAACAATTTGACTGAATTGGCAAAATAAGTAACTTCTGTAACACAGCTGTCAGGCTTCACAGCTTAAAGAAAAATGCAGCATGTGGGTGACTTATAACACAGTAACTGCATTTAAAATTTTTGTGATTTCAGATGCAGCACAGACTCTGCAGAAAGCTGCTCCACTTCTCCCTATGCCGCTCCTCTTCAGCATCAGAAAGAGAAGCCAACAGCAGGATCAGCAAGAGGTGAGCATGAGCACTGGCTCATACCTCCCTACCCTTTCCCATTCCTGTTGGTAAAGCCTTGCCAGCAAGTTTCCCAAAGTTTCCCACAGACATAAGAGTTGGTTTTGTTTTCTTTGGGGTTTGTTTTTTACCAACTTTCCTGCCTAGCAGTCCCAGACATCCAATCTGATTCACAATCCACAAGGTAATTTCTGTGTATGTATGTGCATACAAAATGCGTGGATCACAAGTTACACAGCTGTTTCCACATTTCTTCCAAACAAGCAAAGTAGAATTAGACAAGGCTTTGAAAACTTTGACAACAGTGCAAAAAAAAGAATACTCACTGAAGGTGTTCTGAAACATGAAGATGAAAGCACACAACAGGGAAACCATTATTGTGCCAGCCTCTCACTGTTTCCTTTCAGAATCGTTTCACAGAATCATAAAACGGTTAGAGCTGGAAGGGACTTTAAAGCTTATCTAGTTCCAACCCCTTTGCCATGGGCAGGGACACCTTCCACTAGACCAGGTTGCTCAAAGCCCCATCCAACCTGGACTTGAACACTTCCTTAAACACTTAAAACGCTTCATGAACCTAACTCTACAAGTTTCCTAGCAAATTGAACTACTTCTGAAGAATTAAAGGTTTAATTATTAAAAGTAACATAATTGTATGTATTTGTGTGTACATGGTACTTTCACAAGTCTGTATGATTTTAAATGGTAGAATCACAGAAGACAAGTAAGGAATCATTCCGAGGGATCATGCTGAAGGGCATTTTCAATGCCAAGAGGAAAGTTATTCCCACTGGGAGCTGGGATGCCCAAGCTCTTCTCCAATTTACTGTCTTAGTTTTCATTTTATGAATATCAACATTCCTATGTTCTGCATGTCACCTAGAGCTAAGGGAGACAAGACGACAAACCACTTCACAAAAACAAGCTTGTAGAGCACTCATCTTAGGGTGTCATCACAGGTACATACCCCATGACACATAGTTACGTAAATGTAAATGCAAATGATAAAAAAAAAAACAGTAATAAGGAAAAGGACACCTTAATCTATGCAGGCAAGATTCATATTTTTCAATGCTGCAAGTGCAGTCAAAAACTGCTGCATTTGTTATAAATAACTACTTTAGTCAGAAAGCAGAAAAGTACACTGTCTCTCTTCGACCATGGCAAGTAGTGTGTGTGATACTCCAGTTGCTGCAAAACAACTCATGCTCACAAGAAGTGAGCAGCAGATTGACCACAGAGGTTTTATACAATTTAAAGGACTTTTTCACACTTCCATACAGGTCATCCCACCCAAGCTCTCTGCACAAGGTTACATGACTAAATCATGCAATTTCACTGTCATTTATGTAGCAAAATGTTCATTGCCAACTGTACTGACAATTTGTATGTCTTGCCCCAATTTCAATCCAAATATCATCTCTTCTCTTGGAAAGTTCCTGGAATTTTTTTGTGTCCTTTCCTGTCACTGAGTGTTTTCCAGGAACAACACAGAAGTGATATTACCACCTAAAGGTTATTTCATCCAAGTAAAAGTTCAGTCTTACGAGGAATAAAATTGAGACTTTTTTTTTAATTCTAAAAACTATTGTTACCTCCACCCAGCAGCCTTCTATTCATCAGCTGGTTTTATTCCTTCTAATGATTGATGAATGGTCTCTTCAGACCTGCTGCTTGATTAACTGTAACTGGAATAGCAAATTTCATAAAACAGCCCTAAATAAAGAGATAGACCATCACAAACTAAATTGTTCTGCTTTTGTGGTTTGAGGTAAGTTTCTCATTGTCAAGTAGGAGACCATTACCAGTATTAACTCTTCAATACCATGAAGAGTTCATGTACACAATTCGATATTAAGTATGAAAGTTGCAACTTTTTGAAACTTACAACTTGTTTAGCAAGTATTATTTTGCAAATTCTTCTTTGAGTTGCTATTTCAACCTCATTACTTAGATGGCAATGATAATTAAGAGTGATAATGAACTGTTTATTTTTAAGGACAATTCTTATGAATTAGACAAAAAATACTAGGTTACAATTGCTCAGTGATCATGTCGGCAGAGAAGACACGAACTGAAGTACCTTACCTAACCACACACTGCTGCTTCTGACATGTTGTCTTTGTTGATTTTCAGATGTATGTAATTTACAGTTGTCAAACAATTATAAGAAATTCTCATTCTGAATGCTACATCAGTGCCCTTCTTCCCCTTTAACTCTGTTGTTTAATTATTCATAACAGTTACAAGCACTTAGAACAGTGAACTATAAATATTTAATACAAGATGACTGTACCAGAAAAACATGAGAAAGACTACAAAAATCAAATAGTGTAAAGTATTTGTTTAGCCTAAGCCAACAAAAAATAAGCAAGACATATGCTCTTTAGATTTTAAATTCATATAAATGCTCACAGCTTTGAGAAACCAAACCTAAGAAGTCATCTGTACACTTTATCAAGCAACTACAATTAAATAAAAATTACCAGATATAGCTGTTTTCTCAAGACTTTTGCTATTTTAAAGTGGTCTTTTTTGATTATTAGCTACAAGTCTACTTTGTGAGAAATGCTAAACAAGCATTAACATCGGACTTCAAAGTGTCAAGCAATTAAGGATGCAAGAGTCAAGAACAAATACACTGAAGACAATTTCTGAAATCCCACGTACAACAGCAGCATACTAGCAAGCAGTTGACGATCTTAGTACAAATTCTCAACATAAATTAGAATTCTAGTACTTGGGGTGCTAAGACAGTATGGAAGAATTTCAAGTATCTTGACTTTTTCTAGACGTGGAGGGCTATGGATCCAGTATAACCTCAAACTTCAGCATAATATGGTAGGCAAAAATAAACCTACTTTTCATTTTCACAGCTCATTGTCTTTTACACTTGGTATGAGCAATAATAAATCACAGCATCATAGCATCATAGAATAGCTTGGGTTGAAAGGGACCTTCAAAGGTCATCTAGTCCCCACCCCCCTGCAATGACCAGGGACATCTTCATCTAGATCACGTTGCCCAGAACCATATCCAGCCTGGATTTGAAGGTCTCCAGTGATGGAGTATCTACCACTCTCTGGGAAGACTGTGCTCTCATTCTCACAGCTTTCTACATTCAACTGTTTCATTTCAGTTTTGTCATAATTACTGATTTACAAAAGCTTTCCAAACACACTTTTGTGATTTGAATAGTTCAGATTTTATTATTTCAAAAACTTTTAAACATTTATCTCCAGTACAGAAACATTTGCACAACAAATGTGTTCTTTTCCTAATACCATTAACCAGAACTGAAAAAAAAATCACAGTAGCCACTTTTATACACATAGCATATGTACATTATATGTATTTTTACTATATAGAACACATTATTGTATGTCAAATACATAAATACAGCATTACATAAAGTGTATGCAGATAGTGTAATCAGTATGTGGTAGAGAGTATATTCAGATTATATTTGAAAATCTGCCTGAACAGCAGACAGCAACATCAAGAAAATCCCAGCTATACATGAGAGCAGTGTACCAAAAACTAGAATGGACACAGTTACATCTGCAATTGCATCTTCTGCTTACCTTACCTTACTCCTTTCAGTAGTTAAATTACATGTGCAAAAGAAGCTTGCTGTTAGAATCTGTGCAGTGCCTAAAAATAGAGCTGTCCCTCAGGTCACCTATAGCAATAAATCCAGTCAAAAGCAGACAAGTGCTCAGTATTAATACTTAGATTTGAACCCTGAGAATAAAGTCAAGCATTCAAGTGCTATAATAATAAACTGAAGGACCTACACTTTGCATACTAAACTCTCTGAATAGGTTAACTAATACACGGATTAAAAAAGTAAATCTTCTAACTTCTTACAAAGCCAAAAAGACTATTAGATAAAAAGAAAACAATGAAAAGCACAGACATTAACATTTGGAACTCTTGGGGGTTTTGTTTGAAAAATGGACTGTACATAAAACATTTTAAAAGCACATCTTTAGCCAGCTTTACCTGGATTTCCACACATTTTGGTAAATTCACGCTGCACCATAACTTGCCCTGTTGGACTCAACAGAACTTAAGTCTGAAATGACAGAGGAGCCAAAGGGAAGCATAAAAACAGAGGAAGCAGATGCGCCATTAGTGGAATGCTGATTCATAAGATTTTGATTTCTGTACTAAGACAGAATGGGAAGAATACATATAAGGGAAAACAATTTGCTGAATTAATTTGATGCAATGGCTAACTGCAAAGTTAACAAAATTGTTAAATTATCCGAATACTGTATCTTGCATATTTATACATTTGAATATAGAATTAATTATCTATTACCCACTTCTGAATTCTGAACTAAAAATAGTCACATTATAATTCAAAATGCTAAAATCAACAAATTCTCTGAGGTACAAAGTAAACTGAACATAGCAAAAGCATTCTGGTAGTGTTACCAGAACCATCTATTCCAATCTGTAGTAACTTGTTGCTGCCCGATTTTTTCTCTGTCATTGGATTTTAACTGTCAGGATAGTTTAAAAGGGAAGAACAAACAGTAAGTGGTATAACTATTTGTCGCGGTTTCAAGCGTAAATCAATCTGCCTGCCCACTCACTCCTCCCAACCTTCTTCTCCCCCCCCACTTTACG